>CAXHSM010001503.1:0-19901 GCA_964019185.1 Maratus speculifer
GTCGAGATTCATTTCATCTTTCGTTATTAAGGAAATTTCAAGGAAATTTAAATTTTTTTTAAACAAAACAGGTTAAACAATTTGTTTGTAAGATTAAAAAAAAAAAAAAAAGCATATTTCTACACATAGCTTTTAAGCAAATACTTAATTTTATTTTTCCGGGGAGAGGGGAAGGGCATTGGTTTGGTGGTATCGATTTTAAATGCTACTCTGTATATTTGTTTTCTTGTTTTTTACGCTTTGACTTTCATGAAAAGCTGTAAATCCTCGCAAAATATGGATATAATATTAATCTACACAATACGACTTTAAGTTTAACATAAATCATTTTAATTGTTATTTTTAAAAAAAAACTAATTACATGTTCACTTTAAAAAATACATTATTTAACAAATAGCGAAAAGATATTCTTTAATAAAAGTATCTCTGTATTCTGTTTTTAAAAAGGAACTGGTGCAGCACCTATCCTAATTATTTTTATTCTGACCTACTCGGCTTAAACTGCAAAACTATTACACATAAAAACATGAAAATAAGTGGCATTTTCAAAGAGGGATGTATAATAAAAACGCTAAGCAGATAGTTTCTTAATCGTACAATTATTTTAAGCGTTATTTAATGTTTAATTGGTCAAGATAGTTCATCTTAATAGGTTTCATAGTAACAAAAAAATATGTTTAGCAATTTAACTATCTTTTACTGTCATATAGTTTGATACATTGTGGTGTGTATTGTACAATTTTCTTAATCTATTTTTTAAGGTCTTTTTTCGTTTTTTATTTAAAATATTTCCTATCAAACTATAAATTAACTCCTAGTTTGAAATAGCCTTTATTTACTCACTGTTGTCAGATAGTAAGTAACCAAAGTAATAAAATTTTAAACACGTTTCAATTAAAAAAATATTTATACACGAAAATTTGAAAAGAAAGAATATTTTAAAATAATAGATCTATTATGGGTAAAAAATTGTTTAATTTTGAAAATTACTTCATATTTAAAACGATTTTCTTATAGCATCGCTATAAATGTCCGAGAGGTAGCGACATTTTTTTTTTTTATTTAACTTCTAACAGACATTTACCAAACCGCAATTGATTGAATTTACTCAAAGCGAAAAACAGCTACCAACTATCGAGATCGGTTGATGCAGTTTTGAAAACAATACAATTACTGTTCCTTCGTACGAATTTTCTTTTAATTTTTAGAAAAATTTACTTTTATATTAATAACATTAACAGTAGCTATCCAAATAGACTAATTAATGTTTAACGAATATTTCATTGTCTGAAAGATAACGAATGCTTCTGTTTTGCGTACTATTCAATTAATACTCATATGACAATAAGCTAAGGAAGAATTTTTGGAGATGTTAAGAAAATATTGTATTACAATAAGGTTTAACTTATATTACAACTTTCTAATACTTTTTGCCCTTTATCACAAATGATTCTTTCATGAAAGTAACTTTTATTTTAAATTTAAAGATTGAAATATATGATTAATATAAAACAATCGCAAACGGCGGAAAGAGAAATGTGCAAATAATAATAATAATTATCATTGTTAAATGCCTAAAAATAAATGAAGTCATGTAGTAAATGCATAACCATATACAAACATTATTACAAGTAAATAGCAGCAAAGGTATTTCTTAAAACAAAATAATACTCCTTCAAAAGACATGTACTATTAATAGTACACCAGACCCGAATGGGTTAACATTTTAAAAAATGTACGAGTACATACATAAGGTAGATTTGTTTTATTTCCCATTTTTGGTATGGGTCAATACTTTTTTTTTAAATTTAAAAATATTTAAATATTTATTTGGGAACTATATTCGTTTATTAATAATAAAAAATAAACATACTCTTTTTTAAACCAGTAATGCATGGAACGATATGTAAAGATCCTGGCCGTATCAGATCTTAAATTTTGATTTTTTTATGTTGCTGTTTTTCGAAAGATTAAGGATTTCATCATTTGTACACATTATACTTTCGTCACTACACCAAAAGAATTGATTAAAACTACAAAACATGTTTTGCTGAGTATATTTTGGTTGTTTTAAGGAAATTTTTTAGTTAAAGTAAAAAATCAGTATTATTGTTCAGACAAAAAAATATTGTTAACACTCTCATAAAATTTTAACAAAATTTCATGAATTTTATTTGAGTCTTAATGAAGTCTTGTATTTTCAGTTTGTAATTCCAACAAAATTTTGTTGTTTTTGCAAAATTTAAATTGGTGTGCAGTAGTCATAACTTTCTCACGTAATTTTGTTTAATTGACTTATATAGCTATAAATGATTAACATAATTTTTGGATAGTAAAAACTTTTCAAATTGAGAAGGATTAATGACTTCATTATTACGTTATGGACATTTCGAATGAAAATTGTGGACGGAAAAATTGAAAAGAAAAAATCAACGGTATTTTTTTGTTGATACAAAAAAATTTCCATTGACCCATATTTAAACGAAAAGATTTGTTGAACCAAACAAATTTTTGTTGATTCAACGGAACTTTTTCTCAGTATAGAAATAATATAACCGGTGAAAGAGCGGTAATTTAAGATTTAAAGGACTGTTTATCTTTTACTTTGAATGATAACAATGACGGCAACTTATATCGGCCCATACGGCACAAGCACACCCAGTAATTCAATCTCTTCTCCTACCCAATTCCCATTTGATTTATTAACGATTTAGAAAATAGTTGTTGTCCTCGATAGAGAACTGGGAAAACTGAAGTATATATGAATCACTTTCTTGTTTAAATTCCGCAACTTATTTTATTTTATTTGTTTTCTGATTGGTCCATGTTTAATGTCCAAAAATGGAATAGTTCTGTTGCACCATGACAAAAAAGTAACAAAAACTAAATAATAATAATAATTTGAAAACAAATTGTGATAAAGATTTCAAACAAATTTCATATAAAAGTGCATTTTTTTTTCTAGGCAACGGTGTAAAAATTTAAAATGTGTGATGTTAAGAAGTTTAAAAATTTGCAGTTCCGAAAATTGTAAAACTGAAACGTCGTTTAAAATTTGTTTATGACGGGTCCAGGAATATTAATATTTAAACCATGTCGTACGTAATATGAGGCGTTCAGAAGTCAATCAAATTAACTCCTTTTTTTTTTTTTTTTTTTTTTTTTTTATTATTGATTAAGGAATATTAATGTTTAATGCATGGGGTACGTAATACATAACTGGTTATGGTTTTGGTTTATTTTTGTCGTCCGATTATCTACGCTAGGGATATAGGACCAGGGGGAAGTGCCCTTCGTGTGGGGTTTTTCTAAGGGAACCCAACCCGTATTTACGCAAGGTTCGAAGAAAACCACGAAAACTCTGAACGGTTAAGCCGACAGCCGCGATTGGGTTCGAACCCAGCACCTGCCGTCTACCAGTTGAGAGGTCAGAACCTCTCGGCCACTAGTGGGGCCATAACTGGTTATGATCATCTTAAAAATGCTTATTCTTAATAATTTAAATAGAGAATTTATTTATAAGTATTTAAAATTTTAGTCTTCGAAAATATCATTTTCCAAATAATCGTTGTAATTTGTTAATTTACAATTTTTTTATTTCTTTTCTTTTCTTTTTTTTTCACATTGTCATTATTGCGTTTTAAAAATAAATGAGCGATGGAAAGCTTTTATTTATTCCCGTGTTTTTTTTTTTCCGTTATTTATTTATTTTTTAATCACGCAAATCAAATTTGGTTTCATTGAAGTTTTCAAAATAATTTTGTTTAAAAAATAGTAAGGGCATCAATTAGACTTACAAAACACTGAAAGCCCTAGTGGGTGCAATATATATATATATATATATCAAAAACAAATTTCTTGCATGTATTAATGTCTTGACGAATCGATGAAAATGACTAAAATGGCCTTTAGGTTTCTTGATACTTATTTTTTTGCATTTTCAATAGTTTGTCATTGTTATGTTATTTATAATAAATATTAATATATTTACAAGAAAGAATTTTAGTAAATAATTTGTTAAATAATAATGCATTTTTAATAATTTTATATAATAAGTTGATCTATCCATCCACCCAATCCCCATTTTATTTATTTATTTATTTCGTTATTTATTTATTATTTTTAATACTGAAAACAAATTTGGTTTCATTGATGTTCTCAAAATAATTTTGTTTAAAAAATAGTAAGGGCAACAATTAGATTTACAAGAACACCGAAAGCCCTTTCAACAGATTTTAAAATATATTTCTCACAAAAACAAATTTTCTGCATATTTTGCCATCAATTTTAGAATTTTGAATAATCAATGAAAGTTACTTAAATGACATTTCGATTTCTTGATATTTAGTTTTTTTGCTTTTTCAATAGTCAGAAATTTTTATGTTATTTATAATAAATATTAATATATTTACAAAAAAGAAATTTAATAAATAATTTGTTAAATTATAATTAATTTATAATAATTTTATATTTTAATTATAAAAGTCATAATTTGACATAGAATTACCATCCCTAGTACTCTGAGCATCTTGCAAAGGATAAAATTGTAACGTTGTTTTCTCTGCATTTTATTTCAAATATCAGAAAATGTTATTCTTTTAACTATATATATATTTATATAAGGTACCCTGGGGTAATAACGCCACGTTAAGGTTCTACCAATTTTCACGGCTTAGTTTTAGGTTGTATTTTTCAAACAAATATAGGATCTGATACAGCAACTCATTGACTATCTATATAAAATAAAATAATTTAACAGATATGTATTCATAAAATGTAATGGCGTTTTTTCTTGACCAATGCTATTTGGCGTTATTACCCACCTATATGGGTAATAACGCCATGCAAACAAAACTATGAAATAAGATGGAATATTTGCATGTAGATAGCCCAATTCTAAAAATACAAACTCTACAAACTTAGAAATTAACAAATTGAACTCTAAGCTATAGAAAATGTTCAATTTTTTGTGAAAGTGTAAGAAAAATAAAGGTGTGGTTTGGGAGGGGGGGGGGGGATGAGGCAAAAGAATATAAGACCGTGAGCTTCTTTTTGCTTAAAAAGGACCGCTTAAATAGAAATATGAGAAACATTGCACAGTTTTAACTGTGTTTATTTGAATCAGTATTTAGGATGTAGCTCGGCAACTGTAGAGAATCAACCGGGGTATTAATGTAAAGGATTGGCGTTATTACCCCGGTATAGTTATTGCGCAGTGCATTTTAAATTACAAATTATCTCGAGAAGATATCCAAAATCTTCAACATCATTTTAAAAGTACATGAAATGCACTACAAATTTATGTAATTAACAAAGTATTTCCGGATAAAAAGATAGTCTTCACATCACAACACGTATCTCGCAAATTTTAGATCAAGCGTTAATTTTAGTTGTTTGTAAAAACAATAAGACCTAAAAATGAAACAAATTAACTTGAAGCTGTTTTTTGCGATTTATATGACTCAGAACCCTTCTGCGCAGAGCACATGGGTGTCATTTACCTGATTATTTCATAATTATGCAAAATATAAGCACTTGGCGTTATTACCCCGCCTGGCGTTATTACCCCAGGGTACCTTACATAAAAACTTAGTTAGAAATATGAGTGTAATCCTTGAGAGTATTATTCATATTTCAACGTATTGAAAATACATTAAATCTATAGAATTATATTATCTTAAATATTGCTTACATTGCAGTGAAACCTGAAGATTATTACGGGACATTATGTGATCGGAATATATTACGTTTCAAACACTTAGTGGACTAGACATTCGCTTTTCCCCCGCCCATCTCACCACAAACAAGCACTGGGGAAAAACTATATATGAAAATACAACTTATATGTGGATCATTCATACTTTTTTGAGCGCTCCCAGTATTTTTTAAATTGGCGCTACTGAATGATAATATCATTAAAAAGAAATACTAAATAAAATATTGTGATTCCTTACCAATAACACATGCCAAGACAGGTAAAGCTACTCCAAGTATCACAATTAATCTCGTTTTTTTCTTTGTAGGCACTTTTTCTGTAGATTCTGGAGTAAAAGAATGTTGTGGACCCCTGGGCCGATGTGTCCCGTGTACCAAATCATGTCCCGAACTGCTGGACAATGTGGACGGTGGCCACGGAGGTCTTGTATTCCTCATATTTCAACACTGAAATATTTCAAAACCCACCAATGAAGTGTATTGAATTATCGTCCAAAAAAATGATCGTCCATTGTTGTTATACCATTAAACCATTTCAAATATCAATGAGCAAGTCATGACATAAACACTGAAAGCACTTCTGCTTTATCAAAACACACATGTTTTTCTGGAGCATTCAACAGGTGAAACTGAATGGGTTAACGTTTGACTGGCGAATGCTTCATTTAAGTTGCGTGGAAGAGTTTATTCCTCTATATTCTGGTTATTTTGCACTTTTTCCTTGAGGCACTAGCTCGTGCGACGCTACAATGGTTAAGTAGACAAATGACGAATCTCGGGTGAGTTTTTATCTGGCCGATGGAAAAAGAAGCAGTTTTTGCTCTTTCTTTCATCTTTTTCTGTTTTCTTTTTAATGTACCGTTCGTTGCGATTCATTGCTCACGGAGGCCGCGCAAATAAACTGCATTTGCGTTAAAGCATATTTGCAACAGAAGAGAAATTTGTGGGCAAAAATTTGGTCATTAATCTGCACAAGGTTTAAATTATGGTAAATCTGTGAATATTTTGTTTTTGAGTTTTTAGGTTCCCGTACTTTAACTAAGTAAAAACGGAACCCTTATGAGATTACTCTTGTGTCTGTTTGTTCGTGTGTCAAAGCTAGTTTACCAGTTTAGTAGTAAATTATGGAACGTGGAAAGTTCAATTTGATTGAAGTAAAAAAAGAATATTAACTCAGACATTTTATAAATTATTAACTCATCATAAATATATTTAGGAAAAAATAGGGGCTAATTAATTTTCTTGAAAACGAAAAAAAAAATTCTTGGTATATTATGTGGGATATTGTCTAAAAGCTTTCCCTAAGTTGAACTCAAAAATGCAATTCTTTTATTTGAGATACTATATTTTTAGAAATGTAACGTTGGAAATATAATGCAAGAAACATGCCGTCCTTTATATCTGAATCTACTTTAGCTAAAATTATAAAAAAAATTAGAAATAGTAGAAGTTAATTTAAATCTTACAGCAAAACTATAGCAATTACTCTTAGTCGCACAGTTTTTGAGAAAACTATGTTCTCCGTTAAACACAAATTTTGATTTGCGGTGTTCAGCAAAGAAGTTGAAGAGACTGGAGATACATATCGTCGCAGAAGTATAACAAGTTGGTAATTTTACATCAATCGTAGCAAATGAGATGCATTCGTAATATAACGAAGTTTTAAAAATATTGAGATCTTGATGTAATAATATACAGTACTTCGGATACAGTAGAGTGCCCGAAATCTTTTGTGTATCCACGTAAATACTATCTGCTTTCTATTATACGGGAAGTAACTCATAGTAAACCCCAGCAACATATATCAATTTCATAGAATGTTAAATAGTTTAATATTAAGAAAGTAATAAATCATTTTTGGATGTATTTCCAGCACTGAAAAGAATCAGCCGGAGTAATTAAGCTAGTGGATGATGTTATTACCCCAGTATACTTATTGTGGAATATATTTTAAACTACAAATTCCATCGCAAACACATCCAAAATCTTTCACAATATTTTGAAAGTACATATAAAGCACTAAAAATTTATATAGTAATCAATGTATTCCCTAATAAATACATAGCCTTCAGATCACAGAACTTATCTCAAAAAATTTAGATCAGGCCTTAATTTTTACATGCTTCTTCCAGCGATAAGGTCTAAAAATGGAACAAATTAACTTTTAGCTGTTGTTTGTGATTCAGATGACTCAGAGCCCTTCTGCGCAGAGTTCGTAGGTGTGTCTCTCTGATTCCTTCATAATTACGAGTAACATTAGCACTTGGCGTTATTACCCAATCTGGCGTAATTACCTCAGGTCACCTTATGCTAAAATTTAGTTTAGTACAAACACGCACAATACAATTGCAAATTTCCCTTCGGAAAATTTTTACCAATAGGTGGAAATGTATTTGAATTCTTTTACACAGCTCTGTGTATTGCATATAGATTGTTATAGATATCACATAGTATGTTAGAATTTAATTTAGGCAAAACATGCTTAAAATTACCGAAATCACACTTTCATGAATTACTATTAATTGTCGACCATGTGTACAGTTTTTTGCATAACTCTGTATATGATTTCAGTTACATTCTGCAAACATCTCTTAAATTGCTAAAAGAAATTCGCTCAAAAAGAAAAATCTTTGAGCAAATCACACTTATTTTCAGTGATGCTTACGAATTCTCTTTTATCGCCCTATAAATGGTCTACATTGTTTATATTCATCACGCAGTATGTAAAAAATTTAGTTAAACCTAATACCATAACTTAAAGCGTACTTTCAGCAATCATCTCTAATAGACAATACTTCGAATACCGTATTGTATCCGATATCTTTCATCTGCCCCAATAATATAATGTGAATTCAATGCATACATATTCTCTACAGCAGTCATCTTGTAATAAACCTCTGTGACTTGTTTAAATTCCCTCATGTTTGAAAGAGTGCAACATAATTGAAATACTATGCGAACATTTTTTTTTTTTCGTAGACCATTATATAATCGAACAGTTTTGCATGACTCTGTAAATAAATTATAAATGCCTGCACTCAATATTCTACAGCAAGCATGCATTTAGTTCATATTAGAAATTCATTTCAATTTCATTACGGCTGTAATAGTATCATATCATTAAAATATGTCGCAAAGGGTTTTTTTTCTTAGACGAACATAACGAATGTTTTTAAGTATGCATATGTGGTACACATAACATATTATACAATATAATCATCGTCTTCAACAATGCATATAAATTCCATTACTTTTAGTATATTGTAACATGTTAAGATACACCACAAATGATTTTCTCCCGCAGACCATAATCGAATATGTTTGAAACCCCCTTCATATGAATGTTATACACTTCATTTCATTTCATTTTCATTACTGAATATGATATGGGGAACATTTTAATTATTATACCTTTTACTTATCATTCCTTCCAAATAGATAACTTTCATTAATTATCATATTAGTTAATTGCAGATTTCCGGGATTAAATATGGTAAGGATTATGATTCGAAAATAGTAGCGTTAACAAAAAAAAAAAAAAAAAAAAAAGGAATAGTTTGCAGTTATGTATTTTTATGAAAAAATGAATGAAATTTAGAGAAGTTCATATTTAATTATTGAAAAATGGAACAACATCTTTCAGTGTCCTGTAAAAGGTACATATCTTAAGCTAAAATCGATTTCTCCCCTTTAACAATCGTTTGTGGCGAGTCACTGAAAATTAGATTAAATTAAGAATATTTGATACCGTTGTCAGAAAGATTCAATATAGAAAAAGGTGAAACATTGTTCGATTACTTTTTATCAAAATAATAATAACATGGCGATTATATCTACTTACTAGCAAAAGCCATGCTTTGTTTGGATTCGCGAAGTATTATGCTATAAGATAGATATTTGAAAGTAATAATATATTTTTAAATTACTTTTGCATCTTTACTAAGCAAAAATGTAATTTTATATTTCGGCGCATTTTAATTTTAAAATGTATTTCAACCAAATAACTAAGAATTTCCTCAGATTGTTTATTTATGATATAAGAATGGTATAAATAAAAATATTTTCGAAGTAGAATTATACAAAATATTAATTAATTTTATTTGTTTACAATTCTTTTATTACCACTTTACAAAAATATAATGCAATTCTTTTAAAATTCATAAATATCGTCTGCTTAAATGATTTTACGAAGTAAGAATAAATTGTGTATTTGAATTCTTAACACAAGAAAATACTTTTATAATTGAAAGTTAATAAGAGAATTTTCACTAATTTTAATTCATTAAAAATATGCTATAATTTTTCTAAAAAAAGTATTTTATAAATTTTATAAAAGAAATCATGAAGCTATACATAGGTAAAAGTAATGAGCATAATTTGAAAATCTAAAAGCAGTTTTTGAGATATTTTGTCAGAATAATGAAAATATATTTTATTTATTTATTTATTTAATGATGATTCTAGCTATAATTACTGACCCCATGATTTAAGTTTTTCTTCTGAAAACGTACGTGTTTCACTTTTTATTTGAAAAAAATGCGTTTGTAATAGAAAAACATGTAAAATAAATTAATTAAAATAATAATTTTTTGAAAAGTATTTCTGTAAAAATAATAATATTCTGCAAATCTACAGATCATAATTTATATTTGTGTTTAATTTCAAGTCAAAATATTGTATAATTTTTTTGTAAAGTGTACGACAAAATGTCATTTGAGTGGCCTAGTAGAGGATTTGCTTCGCTCATCCTAATAAATGAAACTGATTCCATAAATGTGCAGAGCCGAATCCTAAAATATCCCTACCGACTCGGCTTACAGGCGAGGTAGATTTCGAAGATAAGTACTAATTTCACCAATAAAAACTAAACCAAGATTAGTGATAAACCCAGTTTCTCCCCTAAGAACAAGCTCTACAGCCCTAAACCTTTTATGAAAATTCTAATATAAACGCATACACACAGGCATATATATGGAATAGATTTAAAAATAGCGAAAAGAAATTCAGAGAACGTCAAAATGTTAAAATATGTCACTGTTTTCATAGTTGGTTTTTTATTATGTCTCAATACGTTTTTCAAACTCACATGACCTTACATATTCACCTAGTGGCATCTAATATACACTGCTCAAAACAATTAAAGGATATTGCAGTTTTAGGTGGATTTTGTATCTGGGAAACTTTTTAGCTGATTGATACATGGTCGACAGACATAGTAGGTTATATAAGAATAAATTACACATGTTTGGCAGGGAAAAAATGCATTTTATTGCGCATTTGTGTACAAAAGGAAAAAAACACAATTTGTGCATATGAGAAAAAAAGAATATGAAAATGTGTTTTCTTCAAAAAAATCATTTTCAGTAGGGGGTATGGTTTCCACGGGCGGCCAGCAACGTTGAACACCTTTGAGGCATGGACTCAATGAGGCTATTAATGAGGAGTTGGGGTATTCTGCCCCACTCTTCCAGAAGAGCTCTTTCCAGTTCTTGGAGAGTTTGTGGGGGTTGTTGGCGGCCAGAAACTCGTCTTCCTAGAACGTCCCAAACGTGCTCGATTGGATTCATGTCTGGAGAACACGCTGGCCATTCCATTCGAACGATTCCTTCCTCGAAAAGGAAATCCTCCGCCAGGTTTGCACGATGTGGTCTGCAGTTATCGTCCATTAAAATGAAGTTATCTCCGATTGCTGCAGCGTAAGGGACTACAATAGGTCTGAGGATCTCATCCCTATACCGGCGACCAGTCAGAGCTCCATCTCGAATGATGTAGAGGTCAGTGCGCCCGTCAATGGAGATGCCACCATACACCAACACTCCTCCACCGCCAAATCTGACACTTTCGTGCACGAACGCAGGATTATTCCTACTGCCACGGTCCCTCCAGATGAAAATACGCCTATTATCCCGAATTTATTGCACAGAAAAACGGGACTCGTCAGAAAACAGAATATTGCTCCATTCATTTCTCCTCCAGTTGACATGCTCGGTTGCCCACTCCCTGCGGTTGCGACGATGCCTTGATGTTAATCTAACACATACCATCGGTCATCGAGTATACAGACCTACAGCATGGAGCCGGTTTCGGACAGTCTGAGTTGAAATCGTGGTGCCTGTAGCCGAGCGAAGGTGTTGTTGGAGAAGAGTAGCGTTCATGTTTCGGTGTCTCCGAGCTGTTAACGCTAAATACCGATCTTCATTGGGCGTTGTTGCCCGTCTACAACCTTGCCCTGGTCTTCGGCCGGCACATCCACTCTCCAAAAAACGGTTCCAGATCCTGGAAATGACATTTTGTGACACTCCAATGGCTTGCGCTACTTCGGCTTGAGTTTGGCCCCCTTCTAACCTACCAACAATTCTCCAAGCTTCTGAATCTGTCAAATGACTTCGCTGAGACATCGTACTCATCGAAACAAAGCAATCACTGAATACCGATCATCCTTGTCTTCATTCTCTTTTATCCAGTTGAAAGTCAAATTTCTTTCGCTGCCGCTGAAGCGACGTTTTTGACGTCGAACTCAAAATTTGCATACTCCACAGTTTGAAAACCAAAAAAATTTGCATTTGTGATTCTCTTCTTCTATTTTCGACAAAAAAAATTTCGTTTGTATCTTTATTTTATATAAAACTTCAAATATCCTTTAATTGTTTTGAGCAGTGTATTTCCAATATAACTTATGTTCACTCTTTTTATAATTTACTCTCTTTTTATGTTTACTCTTTTTATAATTTGTCAAACCTTTTTGTTTTGTTTGTTTTCATTTTAATTTTTCACGTGGAAATTTTGATGTAGAAAAATTATGACGAAATATTCATTCATTTAATTCATCAAATCATTTATTTCATTTTAACTTTTCACGTGGAAATTTTACAATAAAAAAAGAATTGTTGTGGGGAGATTTTTGTTGTCTATTTTTTAATTGTTGGTAAGTGCTGTAATGAAAATTTTTTATTTTTTTCTTGTCATTTTTCTGAAAGAGCTGGTTTTATCAGACACCATGTTTAAGTCGGTATTCAAATTTTTGAACTCTTTTCTTTTCTGCCCCTTGGACCAATTTTGACCATTTGCAATCCTCACCAAGATATTAACCAACTGAATGGCGAGTTACAAGCAGACTTCGAGTAATCGTAATCGTGTAATCGTAATCGATTATAATCGACTACAAAAACTGCGTAATCGCATTGTAATCGTAATCGCAAATTTTAATTTCGAAATAATCACGATATAATCATAATCAAAAGGTTTCACTTTGATTACAATCATAATCTAATCGTAATCGCAATGCAGATAATCGCAATGTAATCTGCATCAAAAAGCTATATAATCGTAATCGAGCACAAAAGTACGATTACGTTCTTCGATTACACTTTTTTCCCCGTTCTTCGTTTCGCCATATCCGTAAAATACTCGGTCGGTGAGTTAAACAGTTAAACATTGCACCAAGGAAAGAGTAGTCGACGTGTGGTTAAAAGTGAGAAGAGGTCATAGGTCAGGGAGCCGTTCGGGGTGAAAGAGAATGCATACTTTACACTGTATGTAGTCAACGCTATAAAGGGCTGTCCCTGCGTCCTTGGTATATAGTATAAAAACATAGAAATGGTCTGACTTCGTTAAAAGGTATAGGAATTGGGGGAAAAACTCTGGTCATCCGAGGGGTCTTGTTTCGCGGGTTTTTGAGTGGGAATGATAAGGATACATAAGAAAAAAAGAAAGAAAAATATTTTATTTATGGTTTTATTATGGGCATTTAGCAATTGGACAGACATCACCTTCTTGCAAATGTGGGAATGGGAAAATAAAGAAAATGGAAAAAAAAAAAGATGCTTAAATTACATGTGACAATTCATCTAACAGCTCATTCGCATTTTGGATTTCTTAGTGGTTGGTTATATCTAAGTAGTTGTTTACAAGGTTAGAGATGGCTAAGAGAAATAACAAAAAATCGAAGATTATTTCACGGAATCTGTATCAGATTTAAATGAAAAAGGCGTGAAATTTTAAAAATATAAATGTAAATTGTGCTCGTCAGATGTCAGGGTCTCCGTAAAAACCAAGTCCAATTTGAACACCCACATGCAGGTAATTTTTTAATAGATATATACATATTGTATAGATTTATTTTAGAAATATTGCATAGTTATATTTTGTCTTTTTCTTTAAAATTGTAGTGAAAGGAATTTTTTATATTAAATTAACTATATAGTGTTTTTAATCATAAAGTCTGTTTATTCAAAATTTGTATTTTAATATATCTGGATAAGTTAAATATATAGATCAGTTTTCTTACAAAAGTCTTATAATAAAAGATTATTTTTTATTTTTATTTATTTATTTGTTTTAAATACGTTTATTTTATCAGAATCCCCTCAAAAAAAAAAAAAAAAAAAAAAAAAAAAAACAGAAAGTATAGGTTTGTCAATAAATATACGGGTGTAAGTAAGATTTCTTTAAGGGTGAAAGACAATGTTAATGATACCTAGTTGTTAGTAAATTTCTTTAGCTTATGCGCCGGCAAATTCAATGACAAACCCCTGAATTTTGGAAATGTAGCCACGAAATTTTCTTTATCTCGGATTATTAAAAAAAAAAAAAAAAAAAAAAAACTACCAAAAACTCTCTAAATGAGTTATAAATAAATAATAGGATAAAAAAGGTAGTTAATTTTTTTTCCCAGAAAGGTTTGTTTTCCCCCTCACCCCTCACCTCCCTTAATACATTCCTACCAAAAGACAATATTTTATATTATTATTATTATTATTATTATTATTATTTGCCTGTTAACGTTCATGTGCCTCAATTTTGTTTTAAATATGTGGTTCAAGGGGACAGAGGCATGCAAATGAAAGATAAAAGAATGAATTGTTTTAATTCTCCCATTTCGAAAATTTTGGTAGAAGCTTATTTTTAAATATTTAATTTTTCTTCATTTTTTAAATTTTGTTTTGCTTTTATCCTTAAATGTCTTGCAACGAAAGTTCTAAGGAAAAATAATCTTAGTTAAACTCATTTCATGTTTAAATTTTGGGTTAAAAAAAAAAAAAAAAAAGATTGTGAAACACAGGTTCCCCCCCCCCCCCAAATTTTAGAGTGTGTGTAAGGGGAGGGGGGTTCATTCTACGTACATTGGTATTCGTGAATTTCAAATCAGAGTTTCGTACGTTACATATACCTATTCTATCAATCAAACATCCTTAGAAATGCTCATAATTTCAAAATAAATTTATAATAATGAAATCAGTTCTAAAATATGGAAAAGGAAAACATATATTATTTATATAGAAAAGAATAGCTCTTTAAATATAAATGATTTATTTTTATTTTAAAAATAAATAAATAAAAGGAAACGCATATTTTGTAAATTTGTAACTGTTTTTAAATTTTAAGTCCATTTTTAAAAAAATACAATAAAACCTGTTAAAACGAAACGTGATCATTTCTAAAATCCTGTCTAAAACAAAATAATTTTTGTAAAAAATCTTGGTGAAAACAATACAATACAGTAAGAATAGACAGTACACTTGCTCAAATGGAAAATTTCCGCTGCCCCTGTATTTCTGTAATACTAGGTTTTCCTGTATTTTAATAAATATATTTTTTACTATATTCTCAAAAAAAATTTTGATTAATTATTCGGCTAATAAAAAATTAATGAAGCACAATATGCTGATACCGAACCGCTAAATGACTCCGAAAATTTCAATTATGTTTAAGTTTCCGTTTTAACAGGTTCATTGTCTGTTATAATTTTTCTACATTCTATTCGTCTCAATTTCGAAATTTTTTTGTTACAGACAGATGTTGTTTTGATAGTTTTTACTTTATATGTGTAGAAATGTATATGTTTACCAAGTTGTCTATCACAAAATAAGTACAATTTTTTACAACTTTATTACTATTTATCATTTTTTTTACCAATGAAATGAAATTAATTTTATTTACTGAAGTCAATGATTTTATTAATTCATCGTTCATTGACGTAATTTCCCCCCCTCCCCCTCTCTCAAATATTTTATTTTTATTGCATGTATGCGCTTCGTGTTTTAAAATTGCCTTTTAAAATAAATATGTCATATTAATAATAAAATAATATACAAAATTATGCATTTTGTGAATTATATTACATTTGTTATACCTAATATTAGTTTTTACCATTGTCATTACAATTATTTTTATCATCTCAAATTTTAACAGTTTTATATCGAAACGTAACATTACCTTTTTTCGGCTTTACTGATATAGCCATGCTACCTAATCTGTTTTTACTTTTATTTCAACTCAAATTGTATGTTTTGCAAAAAGTGTTATGCGAGCGAGCAAGATTTTTTTTTCTGTTACTCTTTTGTTTGTTCTTCTCAAAGCTGAAGATTTGAAATAAGATGAAAAAATGCTTTGAACTAACTTTAATTAAAGTTTAATATATATATATATATATATATATATAATCATTATTTGTATCACAATATATGAACAATTGAATTTAATAACTTATACCACATTGAACACAGAGCGAAAAAATAAGTAATTAAAAAGAATACAAATGGAATTTGTAGAACCAAAGCAGAATCTTCGGTCCCCAAACACTTTGGAATTACAAATGAAGTGTGTGGTTTCATCTTCGTATTTGCATAGAAAAGAAAAATACGAATTTGGGGCTACCAACAATATATGTATGTATATAATTCATTTTAGGTAAGTTTCCGTATTTACAGGTATGCCTCTTGTTCTTGCAAGTTCCATAAACATTTATTAATGTAAGAATGGATTTTGTTGTACTGTATAATCTTGGTTAAAAATCAAAATACTGCAAATATTACGAAATAATTGAAAGCTATTTAATTTTTTATTTGTAAATAGAATATAAATCAGTTTACAATGAATATTTTCAGAAAATTGATACCTTTCGTTTTTATTTATCATATTTGTCTTTTCGGTAATTGGTGTACCATTTTAATGCACTTTAAAAATCTATTAAACTCAATTTATTTTTGTGCCATCAACTGTAGAATATATATTTATAACTAAATTCTAATAACAAAGAAATAAAGTATTGGCATCAACAATTTTTTTAAAATAAACTTAGTTTTTTCGGTCTAAAAAATATCAGGCTCAATAATACAATGTCATATATATGTATATGACAAAATGTTATTTTCTTAGTTATTGAGAATTTCAAAAGGTAATTGATAAAAATTCAAGAGAACAAAAAGAATTAGATTCGGGAGATTTTTTTTTCCAAAATAGTTTAATTGCTTTCGAACTGTGAGCACAATTAAAAAATTGTAAAACGAGAAAAGTATTGCATATATATCGCAAAATAAGGAATCCAAATTCCAAAGTAAGAGGGATTCATAATAGAGTCCTGCAGAAGTTGGTTATACTAAATCTTAACCTTAAAATTTAGTAAACCCGAAATGCGGCTCGAACCCGATATACTCCAACCTAAACCCGAAAATTATGAAAATTAGTCCTTATTTTAATGCATTTAATGAATATTAGCTTTAATCATATCTTTAATATCAATTTTTATCTTTTTCATAAAAGATATATATATATATATATATATATATATATATATCCTATTTTATTGAAATTAGCTTTAACCCGACATGAACTTAGTATCAGGTTAGGTTTGGATAAAATCAATTAACAGGACACGGTACCGGACTCTAGTTTGTAACATGTAGACTACGGAATTAGTGTAATCGAACTGTAATCGTAATCGACTAGTTCGGTAATCATAATCCAACAAAAAAATATTAATCGTAATCCAAACGTAATCGTAATCTATAAATAAAAAAAATGGATAATCAATTATGTAATCGTAATCAGGCTTGCATAAATAGAGACATAATCGTAATCTGTTTTTTGAAATTGGAAATAATCGTAATCTTAATCGATTACAGTCGTCTGTAATCGACTCGAAGTCTGGTTACAAGATGATTCGTGTATAATTACGACTTTTATCTTGCGGACAAAATTTAGTACTATAAACTTTTTAGGTTGGGTGGTTTTTTGTTCCATGGGGTCATATAATGAAAAATATGAGGCAATTTTTTAAAAGTCGTATCATGGTAACAATTGCAATAGGTACTATTTCTTACGAAATCTACCTAAAGTGGGCAGCGTTCGTGATACAAAAAGTATTGGGCTTCGGAGCCTTGTATTTATGAACTCCGGTGAATTCCGACCGATATTTAAATATTCACTAAAAACAGAGAAATACCGGAGATGAGTTTCAATGAGTTCCGGCGCAAATTAAGAATTCAGTGTGAATCTAGTGTAAGTGTTAAGTGAAATAGATAAACAAACGAATAAAAACATACACATTTTTATCAAATGTTTAACTGAACATGGCATTCCTGTAAAAATCTTTTATAAAAGATTACTTCGACAAAAGTTTTAGTCTCGGTCCAATAAACACAAATAAAAGTTACATAGTTACTATAACAAACAATAATAAATGATTTTAAAAGATAAAGACGAGTAGATTTACATTTCATTTTACTAACATCGGATAGTAATTTCATTCAAGCTTTTATGCTAAAATATTCATTGCTAAGTGTATTATGTAACAGTTTTACGCAATAAAACTCTTCTGGTTTTTCCTATAATGTTAAAAGAAAATTGTTTCGTGGTATTGATATTTTGTTCTTGATGCTCCTAGGCATATATTGCTTTTAGAGGAAAAATTTCCAAACAGATTAACCCGTTACCTCATTTCAGTGAAAATGACTATGTTTGATCTAATTTTTAGAAGGGAAAACGGTAATTTTCAGGATTATTGTCGACTTTATTTTAAAAATATTCATTTTCCGAGAATTAGTGAAAACTATTTAATTCAGGATTTTTTCACTTTTCGCTTTATAAAAAAGCAATTGAGTTTTTATTTTACTAATGAAATTTTAGTATTTTAAAATGTAATTAAGTCATGTTTATGATTTTGGTTTGTCTGTCTGCTGTCTGTCCATACTCTAACTGTCGAAAATATACTCCTATTGCCATGTAATTGATGCTTCTGTGGCATATTTTCTATTGGCAGTATGTAGAATTTATTGTTTGTTTACACAGCAGTTCAAAATTCTTCTGTTAGATTGCGATTTATCGATGAGTAAAAATCCGTTGGGGCGTATTTTTATGATGTTTCGCTATTAAAAATTTAACGGAATTAATATGTGTTTCTCAGGTGCACTAAAAATACTTTCTGTATAATGGCGAGCATTATTCATTTAGTTTCGGACTCAAACTGAAGAATTCATTTATATATTGATCTAAGATTCCATTATAAATCTATTGATTCATTTATATATTGATTGCGGCATTTTTTTTTTTTTTTTTTTTTTTTTTTTTTTTTTTTTTTTTTTTTTTTTTTTTGGTTACACTATTTTAAACCTAGTAATTTGGATATACATTTCAGAGATTCACTGCAACATTATTGATAGAATATAATGCCCATAGCATTTATTAGATTAATTTTAAATACGATTATTCAATCGGTAAATTAATTATAACAGAAGTAATTTATTCCATTTTTCAATATTGGGTGAAAAAAGTCCGGGCCAGGATTCGAACCAGGGATGTAATGGAAATGTTCCAATACATCCCTGGTTCGAATCGAACGAAACATCGGTTGGCTTAAACAAGGAAATCTGAATGTAGACGTGTTTAATTAAAGCACCTATACAAACATAGATATGTGCAACAATATTAGCATAGGCTTTTTGAGACAAATCTGGATAACACTCCACCTTTTTATGGTATATTATTCAAAGTGCAAGCTTACAAACAGTAAATTGTGTATTATCTGAGTCTCATATGGCCAAAAGTGACTGGCCATTTGCCGTTTTGTTAAATATCTAGAAAAATATATGAGAAATTATTCTGAAATTCCAAGTGCTTAAACAAAATATATAGTACAGGTCATATATTTCCGGAAAAATGTTTTCTTTAAATCCCATAGGGAACTGCCAACAAATTGAGAAATAACGACAATTTTTTGTATAACCCTGTGAAAACTAATGTAGCAAAAGTGTCCAAATTGCAGATTATGGTTACATGGCTTATTGTGATAAACTGTGTTCATTTTTATGAGGATATCGCGTATACTCGTAGAGAAAATAAGGTTTTTATAAAAAACCATTGTTCAACAAACCATTGGGATTGTTTTATAAAAACAATCCCAAAATTTT
>CAXHSM010001504.1:0-102000 GCA_964019185.1 Maratus speculifer
GAACATTTTGTGACACACACATATTTCACTTCCTATATTTCTCATCGTCTCAATGCAAAATTTTAAACCAATACCTTGATATTTTTATTCGGGCCCAAGGGCGTTTTTCTAAACATTTACCCAATCAATTGGTGCATTTTCAAAAAATATTATTCCAACGAATAGTTCATACTACACTGCTCAAAACAATTAAAGGATATTTGAACTTTTATATAAAATAAAGATATAAAGGAATTTTTTTTGCCGAAAATAGAAGAAGAGAATCAAAAATGCAAATTTTTCTGGTTTTCAAACTTTGGAGTATGCAAATTTTGAGTTCGACGTCAAAAACGTCGCTTCAGCGGCAGCGAATGAAATTTGACTTTCAACTGGATAAAAGAGAATGAAGACAAGGATGATCGGCATTCAGTGATTGCTTTGTTTCGATGAGTACGACGTCTCAGCGAAGTCATTTGACAGATTCAGAAGCTTGGAGAATTGTTGGTAGGTTAGAAGGGGGCCAAACTCAAGCCGAAGTAGCGCAAGCCATTGGAGTGTCACAAAGTGTCATTTCAGGATTTGGAACCGTTTGTTGGAGAGTGGATGTGCAGGCCGAAGACCAGGGCAAGGTCGTAGACGGGCAACAACGCCCAATGAAGATCGGTATTTAGCGTTAACAGCTCGGAGACACCGAAACATGAACGCTACTCTTCTCCAACAACACCTTCGCTCGGCTACAGGCACCACGATTTCAACTCAGACTGTCCGAAACCGGCTCCATGCTGTAGGTCTGTATGCTCGCCGACCGATGGTATGTGTTAGATTAACATCAAGGCATCGTCGCGACCGCAGGGAGTGGACAACCGAGCATGTCAACTGGGGGAAAAATGAATGGAGCAATATTCTGTTTTCTGACGAGTCCCGTTTTTCTGTGCATCCGGATAACAGGCGTATTTTCATCTGGAGGGACCGTGGCAGTAGGAATAATCCTGCGTTCGTGCACGAAAGCGCCAGATTTGGCGGTGGAGGAGAGTTGGTGTATGGTGGCATCTCCATTGACGGGCGCACTGACCTCTACATCATTCGAGATGGAGTTCTGACTGGTCGCCGATATAGGGATGAGATCCTCAGACCTATTGTAGTCCCTTACGCTGCAGCAATCGGAGATAACTTTATTTTAATGGACGATAACTGCAGGCCACATCGTGCAAACCTGGTGGAGGATTTCCTTTTCGAGGAAGGAATCGTTCGAATGGAATGACCAGCGTGTTCTCCAGACATGAATCGAATCAAGCACGTTTGGGACGCTCTAGGAAGACGAGTTTCTGGCCGCCAACAACCCCCACAAACTCTTTAAGAAATGGAACGAGCTCTTCTGGAAGAGTGGGGCAGAATACCCCAACTCGTCATTAATAGCCTCATTGAGTCTATGCCTCAAAGGTGTTCAACGTTGCTGGCCGCCCGTGGGAACCATACCTCCTAGTGAAAATGATTTTCTTTGAAGAAAATACCTTTTCTTATTCTTTTTTTCTCATATGCACAAATTGTGTTTTTTTCCTTTTGTACACAAATGCGCAATAAAATGCATTTTTTTTCTACCAAACATGTGTAATCTATTCTCATATAACCTACTATGTCTGTCGACCATGTATCAATCAGCTAAAAAGTTTCCCAGATACAAAATCCACCTAAAACTGCAATATCCTTTAATTGTTTTGAGCAGTGTATATGCTTAATTTTACTAATTAAAAATCTAAAGCGCTATGAATGAAAACATTTTAACATGTTTTCATGTTAGGGCCCTGGTTTTAATTGTCAGTTGGCCCCTACGGGGTTCTCTATTATAGCTTCCTTAAAAATGGTCCGATTCACTAGCTTTTTTTCCTAACAACTTTTTAGATCCTCTAGGGTCCTGCGGCGACAAAAAAATTTCCCACTCTTCAGCTACCATTAATTTTGATTATTACTCGCTCTCTTGGGGCCCTTGGTGCAGCTTCTGTAAAAATGAACCAAATTGCTTTCATTTTATTTAACATAGTTTTAGCGTCCTCCCATCATTTTAATAGCTACAAAAAATAATTTTATACCCAACTATATGCGAAGTATATGCACATGCAGTCTATATGCAAAATAAATTCCTGGCCCCTTGAAGTTTTCGTAATAATAAATTGTTAATAAATTGCTTCCTTTTAATCCGATCTTCATTTTTTTTATTTTTTTTTATTATTTAGATATTTTAACCCTTAAATGCATATTGTATCATTTTCGATACCATAAGTGTTCCCGATTTATTGGGGTTTTTATTCACATATTCCGTATTCTCACCAGAAATTTAAAAGAGCAATTTTCCCTTTACTTAATGACAGACCATTCGTAATTAAATAAAGAAAAATTTACTATTTAGATTTTTCTGGTATGAATTCTGATTCTTTGAATTGCGCATTTTTTGGAACGCGTTCTATCCTATGCATTTAAGGGTTAATGTTTTGACATTCCATATAAGATACTGTGGCCCCCTACAGAATCCTGAGTCTAGTCCAGGTTCAGGCTCCTGGAACATTTTGTGAGACAAACATAGTTCACTCCCTAAATTTCTCACCTTCTCAGTGCAAAATGTTTAAATTTGTATCTTAGACTCTTCTTTCAGGACCAACATTATCATATCTTTATCTGCGGCTAGGGCCCTTTTTTTAAACATTTACCTAATCAATTTGTGCATTTCCTTAAAATATATTATTGAAACGAATAATTTATACCTTATGATTAATTTTGACTAATTATAGATCTAAAGCGACTTTTGACTAATCGTAGATCTTTTTTGTTAGGGCCCTTTTTTTAACTGTCAGTTGGCCTTTTTGGGGCCCTTATTATAAATCCTTTAACAATGGTCCAATTCACTTGCGATTTTTAACAACTTCTTGAGTCCATCAACTACTATACAAAAAAGAAAAAAAAAAATTAAAATTTTTTTAGAATTTAGTTACTATTAATTTTGAATATTAATCGTGCTCTTAGGGCCGTTGGTGCAATTTCTTTTAAAAATGATCCGAATTGCTTGCACTTTTCTTTGAATGTCTTAACCCCTTGGGGACGAGCGACAAGTATACGTGCCGCAAGAAGCCTTGTTTATTCATAACAGTAAAATTATACTGTAAAATTTGTCTTATTCAATCGAAGCATTTTCCCGATTTAATAAGTCATAAATTTCTGTATTTTAAAACCGGTGACAAAACATTAAAAATTTCGTAAAAAGCTCCCGTCGCGAAGGGGTTAATCAGAAGACTGTTGGAGAACATTAGTCCTCTTCCGATCATAATGATTATGTTTTTCTTGGCCGATCGCTTCTCTTCAGGTCAGTGCACTCTCCCGAAATATTAAATTTGCTGACAGCTTGATAAATGAGTCTTGCTCACATGTACCCTCTTAGCTATTTCATATTCAGAAAAATCAACTTTAAACAGAGCAAATATTTCTGCTCTTTTTGCTAATGAAAGTGACGATTTTTTACCCATTATACAAATATTAAAAAACAGCATCATCAACGGTTATATCCTTAATACAGCTGTCAAGGAACGGGAGCAGTTATTCATACCAGGAGAACGAGTCTGACGCAATCGACAGGTAAGATGGTGTAATATTCGGCGTTAATGGTACTTTGCGTTAAAATATAGAAATTCAGCTGTTGGTCTTAAACTTTCGTACACGACTGTATACGTTAAAAAAAGAAAAAGAAAACTTTTTTTACTATTTTTGACAGTTTGAGAGAGCAGTTTTGAATTCACGGGGTATCCTGGGGGGAGGACATTCTCCCCTCGGAGCAATAAAATCCCCCCCCCCCTCAGAAAATTTAAAATTTTGCGTCTTCAATAATCAAAAAGTACAATTTCCCCTCCGGAACTCTATAATGTTCCTCCGGAGCCACTGAAGTCCGTCCCGGAGAAAAGTGTCTGAATTCAACATTTTGAGAGAGTGAGAAATTTGAAAATTTTCCCCGCATAAAAAATGCTACTGATTATCTTTGTTTCGAATGCTGTCCGCAACAGCTGCCCTCAAAGAGTTAAGTATAACGGAGATAAGTGTTCATTACAGGCTGTCTAAACATCTCCGAAGATGTATTTGTTTTAATAACAAGAAGAATAACTATATTCGTCACTAAACTCGTTTGACAGGAATTGGTTTCATAAACAGTAGTATTTGTTGTAGGTATCTTTATAACCAGATGCCCCTTGAGTGTCATTTCCCGCTGTTTCGATTAATATGACAAATCTAATATAGCTGCAGATGGCTTAACACAACGTATTTACCATACTGGAATTAGTGTTATAAGATTCCATCTGCTTTTGTGAACGCAGAAGTTAATAGGACGATTTACTTACTTAAAAACACCCGCTACGTAATGTTAAACCTATTGGCAGGTTGTTTTCGAATTTCTCTTTTCAATTTTACTATTTTTAAACTTTTTTTTTTTTTTTTTTTTTTTTTTTTTTTTTGTATAGGATAGCTGAGGTCGACTTTTAAAATGGTTGTTTTTTATCTTTCAGATTTCGGTTACAGATTTTTTAAATAAAGGTACTTTC
Source organism: Maratus speculifer (assembly GCA_964019185.1). Lineage (NCBI taxonomy): Eukaryota > Metazoa > Arthropoda > Arachnida > Araneae > Salticidae > Maratus > Maratus speculifer. Next base: position 4,557 of record CAXHSM010001504.1, read on the forward strand.
ATTTTCGGAACCAGTTTCGAAAGTACTGTAATAAAAATACTGTAATGCTGCAATAAAAAATTTTTCAATCTTTTAAGAAACGTTTTTATTGACCCAAATTGCTTTAAAAATACTTCTTTACCTCATTTAAAATATTTTTGTAACTAAAACTATGCGTCTACGCCTAATAATTTCGGAATTAGTCATTGGGTACCGTTGAGAATGGACTTCGTATATTTTAATAAATAGGTTAAATCAAATACATGATTTTGTAAGAATTATTGTTACAGATAAATTTATAGTTCGTTTCAATATTGATCTTTTTGGTTATGCTGAAGTCACATAAATTGGACTCCAAAATACAATTATAGTCAAGTTAATGTCTACCATCTTTAAACAAAGGTTAGTAACTAAATTGACATGACCATTTTTAACAAATCATGCAATGTTCACTAAACTTGCAAAAATTCTAAACTATCAATCTGAGATTTTATTCAGTTTAAATTCTCCCTAATTTTTACAATAACTAATTAACTTTGGTGAAGTTTATATTTTTCTTTCGCTTTTTTTAATAGTTTAAATTATAATGAATCAAAAGTATTGTTTTGTTTTTAACTGCATCCTGTTTATATATATATATATATATATACTTATATTTATATATATATTACAAATTTTAATTTTTTTCGCCAAAATTAAGCTTTATACTGTTTTAATATTCCATTTAACGATATTCCATACTTAGTTAAACTTATTAAATTAAAATCCTGTTACTAGATCTAATCTATTAATCTTTATGGAAACTATATAAATTCTTAATTCGCCTTAAAAAACATTTATTCCAATATGCGTAGATTTAAAAAGATGGCTCTAAATTGAAAATATTCTTAATTAAACTTTATTTCTTAATATTCCAAATAAAACTCATTTTTTCTCTGTTTTTATCAACCCTTTTTAAGAAAGTCTTATATTAAATTTATTCCAAAACCATACCTATCAAAAAATATAATTATTTTTATTTATCTATTTATTTTTTTCCCTCCTTCAACATTTGATATTTCTGCATATCAATAAATTCATTTCTCTTTTTTTCCCCCCTCTTTAAATTAATCGTCTGTAAAAATATCGTCTGCCTAATATATGCGAAATTTTGAGTTCGATTATAATTTAGTTAAACATTAATATTTTTAAAATAAAATTTATCGTCTGAATGAAATAAAAATCTCGACGCTGGACACGAATTATGTTTACATGGAAAAATGATGGTTATTGAGTAGAGAATTTTCTAGAAGTTTGTTTTTAGATTTAAGAAGGAAGCCTGGAGGTGATGAAAGAGATTCTTTGCTTGTTCTTCGATGAGTACGTTAAGGACGGTTTGCGGAAGTAATGATGGAATATTCTTTTCGATGTTTCGGTTCAAGACGGCTTGCAAAGGGACCATTTCCCTTTCTCTACACTGTAAAAAAATTTTCCTTGAAAAAACGGAAAACGTACTGGCAGCAAAGTTGCCGTATCTGCTCCATTTTTTCACTTACAATTTACTTTTATGTCTTTTCCGTTTTCGAAACTGAAATGTTACGTTTTGGAAAATGAAGTGTTCTGTTTTGAAAACTGAAATGCTCTTATTTTGGAAATTGAAATGCTACGTTATAGAAACTGAAATGTTCCGTTATGGAATCTGAAATGTTCCGTTTTGGAAACGGAAATACCCGTTTTGAAAATTGAAACGCCCCGTTTTGGAAAATTAAATGTTCCGTTTTGGAAACGGAAATATACCGTTTTGAAAACCAAATTGTTCTGTTTTGAAAATTGAAATGTTTCGTTTTAGAAACTGAAATGTTCCATTTTAGAAACTGTTGCTTGCTTTCAGGTTTAAACCTAGGTTTTTTTCATTTTGCAAACTGGTATCTTCAGTTTTATCCCGGTTATTTTTAGCCATATTCAATTATCCGTTCAAAATTTGTCTCACACTGAGATAGTGAGATCTCAAACTCTAATGTTATACGTATGAGGAGAGGAGAAGATTAATGCCTACATATATTTTTAAAAATAGCAAACTATTATTTTTAATTTATTTTCTCTGTGTATACTTTTAAATGATTTTTTTAGTTATCAAAATATCAAAATAATTTTAAAATATATACTTAATATAATTTAACTGTTGGTACTTCGCAAAACAAAGTAAGAAATAAAATTAAATATATATTTAACAAATATTTTCACACACAAAATTGATGCTTGAAGATATAACTTTGCACACTGTAAAATAGGCATTACCTATGGAGATAAATACTGCACACACATATATTTAACATAGATGAGGGAATTAGAGATGTGATTTGCATTCCACTTGATACTGGTTTATCACTTGTTACTTTGCGTTATTATAATTTGCTAATATTTAGATCTTTCTTATTTACTGAAACTTTAATAATGCTAATTAAATAAACAAATATTTATGTTTATAATTGCTGCCAATATAATAAAATGATATATATTAAATTTCTTCAATAATTTTCAAGAAAAAAAAAATACATTGATATCAGTTTTTATTTTTATTTATTTATTTATTTATTTATTTTTCATTTTCAAAAGTGCCGTGCCCTCCTTAATCCCTTAAGGTAGAAATTTGAAAATTGGTTTTTCACTTGCATCCACTGCAAGCAAGACTATAGCAAAACTATTAGTTCAACCCCCTGCCCCCTCCCGAAAAAAAATACGGATAATAATGTTTAACTAATGTATCTTGAATGTATACTTCATTTGTAAGCAATGTTATAATGTCTTTATTTAAAATTAGTCATTTTTCAATAAAAAATGAAATTTAAATTTTTTTATAATTTAAATTAAAAATTTCAATAGATAAAGAAATAGCTTACAAATAAAATGTATGTTCAAACTACATTACTTTTACATCATTATCAATATTTTTGGTGGCACTTGAACAAATAGTTTATGCTTGCGCGCCGTGAATGAAACTGAAGAAACAATTTTACATTTACTTTAATCAAACTTAAACATAAAAAAAATAAAGTTTCAGTATGGAATGTTAAAAAAAAAAATGATTTTACATATAAAAGAAATTAGGTTGTCTATATTAAAAATTGAATGCATTTATTTTTTATAAAGATTGAGAAAATAATAAATGTTGCATTATTGCTAAGTTGCACTGCCGGGTAGAAACTAAGGCATTTAATACCCCCTAATAGCTCTGAAAATCAATATATCATCACTTCTGACTATAAATTTACCCTTTTATGCACAAATTTTTAAATTTTCAAGTCTTTAATTTAATAGTGAATCACTCTATGTTGTAAAAGTTGTACTTCTTAAATGTCTATAGAATTTGTGTATATAAGTTTAAAACATCCGAGTTATTTAACTCTTACAAACTTGATGATAATAAAGGCTTTTTGTATATATTTATATGTAGGATAATGTTTTTATTCCTTTTACTTAATCTTGGAGGGAAGAATATTTATCGTTGCGATGTCATAATCCGTTTAAATAATTTTTTTAGTATGCGCCATAATGATATTTTAGACATGCCCTTTGTGTCAATGTAATATTTAAAACTTCGCATAAAAATATCTAGCTGCCAATCTTCTTATTTTTAAAAAATTAGATGAAGATAATTTTTATTTTAAAAATGTGAATAATAATATACAAATTAGATATACTTCATATAACTCACTTCCACTTTCATTATAGCTTTCATTATAGCTAGGTAACTTGAAAAAGGACAAAGAGATTAGCAACTACATAGTACCTTGAAAATAACAATTAGTACTATACAAAATTTAACACTTACTACTCTTTTTGGACAAAACCTCTAAAATTAGGAGTGTTTTTTTTTTGCATGAAATTCAGAAGTTTAACATTTTTCTTAATTATTCACGATTAATAATTCTATCTTTGCACACTGTAAAACTTCAATAGTAGCTCTTGTTACCACTCTAAGTAAATATATAAAATAAAGCATTTTATTTACATGTATATTTCAAAACAAAAAATATCGCTGAAAAAAATCTATGTTCATCGAAAATTGCAGTTTTACACCCATTTACGCAATGAAATATCATTCATATTAAACATGGCAACAATTAATCTGTTAATAAGGACTGTTCTCAGATTTTTAACTAATTGACCCGTTTTCAAAATATCCCAGTAAATGACAAACATTTTGCTGAAAATCAAGTGGATATCAACCATTCAATAAAAATTTTCCCAGATCTTCAAAATTCTGAAAAAGAATTCACAATGTTTTACGCTCACTCCACCCCCCTCCTATGTTTTTAGGGGGGGGGAGGTAGAGTGAGCATATTGTGAATTCTTGTGAATTCCTCCCCCCCCCCCAAAATAAAATACGATTTAATTAAAAATGCAACTATTTCAATACATTCAGCTAGAAAAAAATCCTGACAGTAATTCATGTCAATGTCGTCATAAATCCCCCCCTCCCTCTTTTACTGATTAATTGTGATCAAACTATTGATATCAGTTAGCAAGAATGATTACTTAAGTAAACCCAAATTATACATTTTAATAACAATAGAATTTTTGTTGAAAATATTAAAAAAAGCATGAATAAAAAAGCAAAACTAAATGTAATATCAAAAATACTTTATTGCTAAAACATCACAAATTAAAATACATTTCATAAACTATGTATATTAATTAGATTTATTGGCAGTTTGCAACTGTACCATTATTTTTCTATTTACCCTGGAGATTTTGCCTCCTGTATCTCGATTTATGTCAGCAAAGATTCTGAAAAATGAAAATAAAGAAAGTTTGTAATAAATTAATATGTAACTAGATGTGCACTATTTTGTACAAAATTTATGTACAAAATTTACATGCCGTGCAGCAAGTCGTCTTGAAGTATAAGCTCTGAAAAATCCTAATTCTCAACATGATCAACGTAAACCAGTCTGATTCTCCATGACATTTATTGTTGGCCAAGGAAGAGCACCATCAACTATGTGTTACTCTTCCTGTGTCCCAAACATCATTGGAAGCCATGGAAAGTTATGGATCCTCTAAAACAGTGATTTTATAGAATAGCAGGATTTTAATACTTCTGCAATAAACATTTTTATAGATCTCAGAACATTAAAGCCATATGGTGACTAGAAAAAAAGTTCGCTAAACAAAAATATAATCAGTGTTATAAAAATACGTGTGGCACTCGGGGATTGCCGCGGTAAAGCTATTGCATAGCTATTGCATCTTTTATCAACTTATGCAAAAATACCGCGTCAATGTCTGCCGAAGTCTACCGAAGGATATCGTGCCGAAGTCTGCCGAACTGAAACGCCGTTAGCCGAAGTGTTAGGATTTTTTTCGTTACAGAATTTCTAGATTCGGTCGCCGCGCTCAAAGCCCGCGATAAAAGATATGCAATAGCTTAATAAATTACCAAACAAAATTTGGTCGCGCTACGAAAATTAGTTCGCGAGCTATAAGCATTTTAAATTTTTCGACCCTCACCGTGGGGGTCTCCCGTCACCAAAAATTAACACTGTCTCATAATAAATTACCAAACAAAACTTGGCCGCGCTACGAAAATTAGATCGCGAGTTATAAGCATTTTAAATTTTTCGACCTTCACCGTGGGGGTCTCATGTCACCAAAAATTAACAATGTCTCATAATAAATTACCAAACAAAATTTGGCCGGGCTACGAAATTTAGATCGTGAGTTATAAGCATTTTTAATTTTTCTACCCTCACCGTGGGGGGGGGGGGGGCTCCCGTCACCAAAAGTAACACTGCCTCATTATAAATTACCAAACAAAATTTGGCCGCGCTACGAAAATTAGATCGTGAGTTATAAGCATTTTAAATTTTTCGACCCTCACCGTGGGGGGTCTCCTGTCACCAAAAATTAACGCTGTCTCATAATAAATTACCAAACAAAATTTGGCCGCGCTACGAAAATTAGATCGCGAGTTATGAGCATTTTAAATTTTTCGATCCTCACCATGTGGGGTCTCCTGTCACCAAAAATTAACACTGTCTCATAATAAATTACCAAACAAAATTTGGCCGTGCTATGAAAATTAGATCATAAGAAACATAAGTTTGAGACTTGATATCCTAATATCTGAAAAATACCGCGTCAATGTCTGCCGAAGTTTTTTCGTTACGGAAATGTTAGGTTTTCTCGTTACGGAATTTTTAGATTCGGTCGCTGCGCTCAAAGCCCGCGATGAAAGCTATGCAATAGCTTAATAAATTTATATATGTACATTAATATATTTAGAAACTATTTAAAATTTTTTAATTTTAAGCTTATTCAACAATAATTAAAAAGCCTCTAGAGAGAATAAATAAATAAATCTAACCGTTTTCTGAAAACTAAATATAAAATTCAATTTTCAGTTCCAATTCATTTAAAATAACGATAACAATAATTTATAAATTTTACTCTCAAGAAATAGTAATTCTAAAATTTAATTTTGATTCGAAATATTCATACAAACTTTTGAGAAAATACAACTTAAGAAATTTTATTTCAAAAATATTAACTGTTAACTGCTGTGGCAAGATTTGTCACACAACCACTGTGAGCGGTCTGTCAGACCGCTTAATAATTTAAAGATGAATGAAATGTTACATTAATTCTCAGAATACTATTTAAGTATTAAACTTTATGTACCTGACTATTATAAATAAAATTCAACTATTTAAAAGTCTTTAGAAATAGCAATAAGGCTCTAAACAAAACAAAATTCGACCAGTATCGATAATTAAACTAAAAATTACGAGTTTAACTGTGAAACTTTAAAAACTCTGCGGTCAGACCGGTAGCATTAGTTATGGGTTAAATTTTTATTAGAAAGACATGAGCAATTGTCAGAAATAAATATATTTTAGTATGTTTAGTTAATAATATAGGGGAGAGTGCGGTGGTATGGGACACTTTCCATAAAATAAGATAATAAACTTTGTTTGATACAAAAACAAAAATTTCTATTTATAGCGTGCAAGGTAAAACACTTTTTAAAATCCCTGAACAATATAGAAACATAGCAAGCATAAGCTATTTTATAATTAAAGAAAGTGCACGTTTCAAAATGTGTCCCATTCCTCCCCACATACAGGAAAGTATGGTATAGGAATAAAACAATGCTATAAGGAACAAATAGTGTATTGTCGGCTAGATACACAATCAAACAAAGATTGCAGGTTAATTATGTAGTATGTAACATAATGTAAAATTCCAGCATCTTCATGACTGGAATGAAAATTCATCTTATTAAGAAAGAAAAAAAAAAGAATCTGACATGTCCTATTCCTCACCACTTCCATGTTTTATATTACACTTTTTGTATAAACAAAAATGTTGATTTTAGACTTATTTTAAATAATGGATAATATACAGGGTTGTTATAATTAAAGTTCGCCTATTCAGAAGACTCTAGAGCCGATTCTATTGCTCCAAACGAATCAGAATTTCACTAGTACGTAGTTGAAGACATGCGCTCTGCGAAAATCGAAAAAAAAATTAGTTAAAATTTTTGTCAGTAGATGGCGCTGCGCCAATATTTAAGCCAATATTTGCAGATTCCTTTATTTTTTGGGAATTTTTGAAAGATTCTGTATTTAAAAACAGATGTCATACAATCTCTGATCTGAAACACAACATTAGACTTCACATTCGCTCAACCTTACAGGACAGTTTACGCAATGCTGTAGAAAGCACAAATCTGAGAATGGAATGCATTATTAAAAATGGCGGAGGATTCATTGAGCATGCGTCATGTTATTCTTCGTTATTTCCTTACTATCGAGCGACATGTTTTATTTTTGTTGATGCAGATTACATCACATGAAATGATATTCATTTTTTTGTATTGTTTGAAGTCCTAGGTCAGGCTCTAGAGCTGTCTGATTAGATAAACTTAATTATAACAATTCGCAGCTCGTTGAAGTTTGTTGAAAGTTTTAAATTTGTGTGTTTCGTCTGGATTGACTGATATTGATATAATGAATCTGCAAACATCGCCTTAAATATTGGCGCAGCGCCACCTAGTGATAAAAAAATTTGACTAATTTTTTTTTTTTTTCGATTTTCGCAGAGCGCATCTCTTTAACTATGTACTAGTGAAATTTTGTTTCGTTTGGAGCAATAGAACCGGCTCCAGAACCTTCTGAATAGGCGAACTTTAATTATAACAACCCTGTACAATATGATGTTTCATAAATAGGAAAACGAATACATCTATGCATAAATAAATCATTATGTACAAAATGTATAAAAATTATATGAAGCAAATTTATTCTTGTTTCTTGAAATATTCTTTTCTTTTAGACAGTTTCAAGCTTATACATACCAATGTTTTTTTATCTGAAGATTCGGCTACCATTGTTTCATCTTGAGTGCGATTGTTGAAATGCTTAGAATGACAAAATAAAAAGAAAATCCTACCGTTCAGTGTTAAATTCAAGGGAACAGCCTAGGGGGAACATCCCCCCAGAGCAATAAAATTCCTCCCCCCGGAAAAATTGAGATTTTGGGTTTTCAATGGTCCAAAAGGGCAATTCCCCCCCCACCCCTCAAAGACACAAAAGTCCCTCCCGAAGAAAAGTGTCTGAAGTGTCTGAATTCAACACTGTTACTGTCCATTTCCTCTCTCTGTCAAAGTCCACTCCACTCTCCAGTTCTTTCAGTTTAACAGAGAATTTGTAGTTAACACATATAAAGGAAAAATAAATATACTCCAGTGGGGAATTCAGACACTTTTTTCCGGGAGTGATTTTAGCGGTTTCGGAAAGAGGGGTATTATAGAGCTCCTGGGGATTGCACATTTGACATTAAAATCACAAAATCGCAAATCTTCTAAGCGATACATCTTATTGTTCCTCGAGGGAATGCCCCCCCCCCGGACACCCCCTGAATTCAACATCAATACATCTTAAATCCCTCGGAAAGAAACACCTAAATATAAATTTTGATATTTTTTCATGAATGTCTCCGAAAAATATTTGCAAATTTTTGTTAAAATACCTTTACAAGTGACTAAAATATTAGATTAATTTTATATTTTGCACTTGGGCATTTCTGTCTACAAATCGACAGAAAATAAGTTTTAACTTCTGAATCTTAGAATTAGTCATCTTAATCCTATTTTACAATAATCGTTTTGATTATATAGTACATGTATTTCAAAATTTCAATAGACCTAACGGGTAATAACTGCATTTAAGAATTTTTATTCAAATCAACGTTTATTTAAAATACTTATAATATTCATTATAAAAAGTTATAATTGAATAACTAACCTCTTTTCTATATAACAAATTCGGTCTTCAAAGTAAATATTATAAGTAATGCACGTGTTGCGTTTGTGTTTACAGTTTTCAAGCAAATTTGTTAATGTACTCGGGAACTCGGGCTGATTTTATCTTCGACCTAAGGCGTCGAAGAAAAAACCGAGCTGAGGGTTTTCCGTTCTACTATCCTAAATGGAAACGTTCAGTTAATCGACTGCCCTAGAATAAACAATTCCGGTAATTCCAGGAATAGTTACAGATTTTTTCTAAAACGGAAATTTTGAATTAGACGATTGTCCAGGAACAAAAATTTCCGGTATTTAAAGGAAAAGTTCCAGGTTTTTTCTAAAACGGAAATGTTCAGCTAAATCAAGAAAAATTCACAGAGTAACACCTCTAAAATTCAGGGAATATTTTTACAGTGTATGACAACAGTTTAATGAACTAACTTGCAGCAGTCAATGTGTAATTTAATGATCTTCTACATTTATTTGTTTATTTTGTTTTTTCCCTCGCTTGCCACGGCTGTGTGTTTTTAAAAAAGGGAACCAGTGAAGATAATTCGAGTTTCTCCTTAAAACGTCACGCACACATATATATATAAAATGACAGTTAAGTATGTTTCATGTAAATATACTTCCAGCACAGATTTTGAAAAATGTGTCATGACGTAGCCAGTTTGTATCATATGTCAGTTCATATTTTCTTTGTTTGTTATTTAATAAAAAGATTAGGTAAGTCATTTAAGGTATCCGCACAACTTCGGAAGTGATAGTCTGAAAATTTTGAAATTTTCTATTGTTATCCATTTATATATAATGACATTTACCTTAAAACTTTGAAAAAAAAAAATAAATAAAAATTTTAGCAATTACCCAGAAATAATTCTTTTACGAGAAAAACAATCAAAATTATGCCAAAAATGGACATTTTCGCAAAACGTGATAACACAAAAATAAAATGACGCATTGACATGTTGTACATTGAATAACTTTCTTTTGGACTTAGATTTCACACATTAAAATTGCATCTCTATCTCAGACGATATGGCAGTTAAAGTACTAATGTAAATGAAAAATTCACAAAGTTTGCCACAAGTTTGCCATTTATATCAGTGAAAATATAAAAATATTTAACATATTATCATGAGTGTAGTCTATTCCGTCAAAAGACATTTGTAACAGATGTACAGTAAATTTCGTGGCATTTCATGCATAACTTTTTGTTTTAGGATGTTTTGTGTAATAGTAAAAAAACTAAAAAACTTCATTTTGCGAAAAAGCTAAAATTAAAACACAATTCAAAAGCTGTAAATAGATGTAGATTTAAACAGCTGTAACTCGGGTTCTATTTTAGATACAGGCAAAATTTAAGCAGATTTCGATTGATAAAAGATTCAATTTTAATATTGTTGCAAAAATGAAAAATCGATATTTTGATTGAAAATTCCGATTTAAATAAATAAAAAAGGTGTTCGGATATTTTCAAGAACTTAAAGCAAGTGATGTTTATATATCGACCATGAGGCGGCGAGACAGGCAATAACCTCATCGAATTTACGGTTGTAATTCCATAGTTAGTTATAACTCGATTAGCACATTAACTATCGATTGGCAATCGGTCTACTAAGTCATATCTTGGTATACATAATGGTAAACATATGACTCAACTACTAAAATCGGATTTTCAAGTGCTTTTCACCAAGGTATGACTTAGCAGCCCGATTGGGTTTAAATATGCGAATTGAGTTTTAACTAATTTCAAAGTTTCTGTCGAGAACTCGTTGAGGTGATTCTCTGATTCCCCTTTCTGATCCATTACATTTATAAGCCTGATTAGAAATAATTTAGCCTTATTTTTGAAGCATTTCGTAACTTTGCTTCTATTTACGATTGTTTACAATGAATTTTGGCTCTGTGTTTCTTTTTTAAAACACTTCGTATTATGTTGAATGTCCACGTATTTCAGCAAATGTAAGAAAAACTGTAAGAAAAAAAGTACGATCTTACGGAAATACTACTGGTAATTTGGACGCCTACAACTTATAGTTTTTTAACGGAAAAATTTCCGAAAATTCCAGAAAATTATCCGTATTTTCCAAAAATTTACGGGAATATCCCCGTTAAAAAACAGTAAATTGTACTGTCGTGTACATTACCAATAGTATTTCCGTAAAATCGTCTGTTTTTTCTTTCTTTCATTTTTTTTCTTTTTTTCCCCCTTTTTTTTTCTTTTTTTTCTGTTTTTACAGTGTGACTGTTTCAACAAAACTATTGTTTTTCTGCTATTTAATTCATATAAGCTTTCAGTTAATAAAGTTTCTTTTTATTGAAACCGCCAAACCAATTCACATGAATATTTCATGTCGCCTGTCAGTGCTTTTCAGCACCCTTCCAGCGACAGATCCTATCAATTTCACAAATGAACTGAAATTCATTTTTAACAACAATCACGTATCACTGATTCGAACACACATCGAGAAATAAAACCAGTTTTGTTGTGGAAGCGAAAACAGCGCAAAGTTCTGCTTTTTTTTCCCTTCTATTTTAAGACTTATTTCATTGAATGTAAAATAAGTTATTAAAGTCGTTTGTCTTGTTTGTTAATTATAGGAATAAGTTTTATTGAACTAAAAAAAAAAAGATTAATTTACATAACAAGAATTTAAATTTTGCTAGTGTGATCTTAACAAAGTCGACTGAATCTGTAGGGGAAGATAGGGATACTTGAGCCACTTTTTAAATTTTAATTTTTTTTAAATTTTTTATAATTTCTTAGAACAAAATAAAATATTGAAAATGAAAATTTGATATTTTTTCTTCAACTGAAAATCACTTTTAATTAATTTTGAACTATTTTTCTATGCCTAATGAGTTTTTACTTTTTGTTGTACATCGTGGCTCAAGTTTTCCGTATGAGGGGGATACTTGAGCCATGGTGAAGGGATACTTGAGCCAGTACGGAAAAATACCTACAAAAGTAATTTTTTTCGCTTTATTTTTGCACAAATATTTTACAGAATGATAAATTATGATACATAAAGCTCTTTAAAACCAGTCGAGAAAACAAAGCTAGTAATACGAACATTTTTTGTCGTTATAACTAGTGGCTGAAGGATCATTTCAACTTGAGTTATATCGATGGTAGCAACATCCTCAGATGGAGGCCATTTAATTTTGGAATCTGCAATTCTTCGAGCAAATTTAATTTTCAATTCATCTTCTGAAATTTTAAGCACTTGTCCAGCAAATCTTTTTACAGTTTTCTTTCTGGCATATTTTACTAGCAACCAATCATCAATGGAATCATCAATAAAATTTTCATCTAATGATATTGTCGAACTCATGCTTTTAACTAAGTAGCTGTCGGAATCTAAGCCAGATGTATCATTTCACTCGTTCAAACACTCTTTTGATTTCACAGAAAAAGATTTTGTCTTCACATTTAGCTCCATGCAGGTAAGTTTGAACTGTGATTTTTGTTGCTTTTTTTGTTTTTTGAGCAATTTTTTTACCAAATTTTCTTCAATTTTTTTTCAAAAGAAAAAAAAAAGTTACAGTAACAGAGGTTACAATTTCAATATAAAATATCAATCTTAATATATTATATTAAAAATATATTTTTTAATATGTTGGACCTAACTAATTAAAATATTAGAGATTTTGACTTGTAAAACAGTTTTAAAAAGTTATTTTAATGTAATAAAAGTTAAATTGTAAACTATGTTTACATTTATCTAGACAGGCTATTTTGTTAGTCAAAATAAACTTTTCTACCAAAAATTGAACAGACTTCAAAAGCGACTGCAAAGTGAAAAATAATTTTTTTACGGAATAGTATTAAGAAATTAAATTAAGAGCGTAGTATTTATCATGCGTATTATTATATTTATGTAGATTAATTTGATTTTTTGAAGTCGGTGCCAGCCAAGCCAAGTTACATGTAATTTTCCATTAGACACGCATCCAAGTATCTACGAATTTTTTTACGATTTAATATTTAGTTAAAAATTTAACTTTATTCTTTTACGATTTGCATTGGATAATTAATTTTAATTTTGAACTTGGCTTGGCTGGCACCGACTTCAAAAAATCAAATTAATCTACATAAATATAATAATACGCATGCTAAATACTACGCTCTTAATTTAATTTCTTAATACTATTCCGTAAAAAAATTATTTTTCACTTTGCAGTCGCTTTTGAAGTCAGTTCAATTTTTGGTAGAAAAGTTTATTTTTCTCTTTTTAGTTAAAAGTTAACGATTTTTTTGAAGTCAGTTAAAAAAATTATAATACGGGAAAAATCACTGTAAACCATACACATATGTCAGGAGTGAGGTTCGAACCCACGATTTCTTTCAAGATTCAGAAATCAAATCTGCTGTCTTACACCGCTCAGCCACCTGACTGCCCTCCATTCGTTGAGCTTAGTCATCGTCCATGTTACTTTTAGTTTGCGAGAAATCACTAATTTTATTAGTTTTTACTTAATTACCAAAAAAGTACTGAACCAATTTCAATGAAATGGAAGAAGTACGAATGGAAGTGTACCCTCTTTCTTTTAACACAAAAAACAAATTAATCGGTCGGATAGTTTCAGAGTAATCGGTGAACATACATAGAAAAAAATACATTCGCGTCGAATTGATAACATCCTCTCCTTTTTTGAAGTCACTTAAAAAAATATATATATATATAACCCGGAAAATTTTTTTGTATACCATACACATATGCCAGGAGCGAGGTTCGAACCGACACTCTCTTTCAAAACCAGAGATTAAATCTGGTGCCTTAGACCGCTCGGCTATCCGTACTTCATTCTCTTCAGAGAACTTATTCAATGTCATGTTACTTTTCGCAAGTCTATTTTCTTTTTGAGTACCCTTTCACTGATAAAGTATTGAGTTAATAAAAAATCTCTGATACTTTGTGGTAACAGTTAAATACAAAATATTCCTAATAGCATAATTAGTATTTAACTTGTTAAATATATTTTTAAAAATTATAATACGGAAAAAATTATTGTATAAACGTACGTCAGGAGTGGGGTTCGAACCCACGCTGCCTTTCGAAAACCAAATCTTAAATCAAACGCCTTACACCGCTCGGCCATTCTGGCACCGGTAAATTTATTCGACATCCATATTGCTACCGATTTGCGAGAAATCACTAATTTTATTAGTTTTTGCCTAATTACTAAAAAAGTACTGAACCAATTTCTATGAAACGGAAGTGGTACCAATTCGAGAGGAAGCTCTCTCATTTAACACCAAAATCAAGTTAATTGGTTGGATAATTTCGGAGTAATCGGTGAACATACATAAAAAAAAAAAAAAAAAAAAAAATACATACGCGTTGAATTGATAACCTCCTCTCCTTTTTGGAAGTCGGTTAATGAAAAATAAAATGGATATTTAAATTAAAAAAACATACATTTTTAATATTGAGAAACACCGAAAATACTGGCGATAAATATATATCAATAAATATAAAAACTTTGTTAAATCACCATAAAAAGGAAAAATTATACAGGACGCGTTTCGAGCTGCAAAATTACCGCTCGTCTTCAGCTGGTCCAAACACGTGTCACAACGGACAGAGTGGAAATAACAGTGAAATAAAGAGGGAGGAGATTACACAGAGTGCGACAGGTGGCGCTTCTTGCCAAAGCCAAGGAGGAAGAGAAAAGTAAAGATAAACTCAAAGAAGGAGGGAGGAGATTACCATCTGGGTTCTTTTAGCCAGCGCCACCTGGGGCACTCTTTGTAATCTCCTCCCTCCTTCTTTGAGTTTATCTTTACTTTTCTCTTCCTCCTTGGCTTTGGCAAGAAGCGCCACCTGTCGCACTCTGTGTAATCTCCTCCCTCTTTATTTCACTGTTATTTCCACTCTGTCCGTTGTGACTCGTGTTTGGACCAGCTGAAGACGAGCGGTAATTTTGCAGCTCGAAACGCGTCCTGTATAATTTTTCCTTTTTATGGTGATTTAACAAAGTTTTTATATTTATTGATATATACATTTTTAATCCTTTTTTTCTGTTAAGTCAATATTTATTTAAGAAAAATAAATAAATAAAAATTTATTCTCCCTTTTATCCAGAAAAAATTTATTAGTGAATATAAGGACGTAATTTTATGGCTCAGGTATCCCCATTACCACTATTTTTGTTTATCAGAGTTTTACTAAGTAAAGCATGCAGATATTTGAACTATTTTAGATTCAAAATACAATTGAAGTTATACTTATTAAATTTATCTATATTGTTGCAACTTTAAACAATACTTTGATTACAAAAAAAAAAAAAAAAAAAAAAAAAAAAAAAAAAAACATGCACTTAAATATTTACTTTCGATAGGGAAAAAACTATTAATCACCATACTTTCAAAATGGTACTAAGGTATGTGATTTCTTTGTTACATGTTAAGAACTATAAAATGTTATCTTATTGCCAGTTTTAGAAAGAAAAATTAACCAAATGTAGAGAAAATAGGAGTGGCTCAAGTATCCCTTATGCTCAAGTATTCCCATTCTTCCCTACACTTTAAGCAGTGACATCTGCATTGGTCAAAAATCACCGTACATTTCCAATTTTCCGATTTTATACTTTTTATTGAACATCTAATAGGGAACTGCAAGAAGTGTAAGACACCGATTTAGACGAAAGTGGTATCGTTGGAAAGATCTCGTTGAGAGCAGTAAAAAACTCAATAGAAGTAACCATCTTAAATGAGCCTTTTTCGAAATATCCAACAATTTATGTCACTTAATGCAGTTTCCCAACAGTGTGCATTAGCAATGTGACACAAATGGTCGGATATCTCGAAAACGTCTCATTTCCGACGGGTGATTCTATTGAATTTTTTAATCCTCATGATGAGATCTTTTCAACGATACCACTTTCGTTAAAATTGAGAATAAAATTTTTTGCGGTTCCCCATTAACCCCTTGCGGCGTGGTGGTTTCATAGATATACCACTTAGTTTTAATTCCCAAACGCCTCATTGGCACCGGAATTTTGTTTTAAAAAATTACTGTTTATTGAATGCGTGAAATGTAGCGTTTTCTAATTTACAAATAAAGCTGTTTTCAAATTCCGGTATCAGTCATTAATTTCAATACTTAAGCAATGAATTTTCCCTACGCCGCAAAGGGTTAAGTGTGCACTAGCTACGTGACATAAATTGTCGGATATCTCGAAAACGGCTCATTTGCGACGGATAGTTCCATTAAGTTTTTTACTGCACTCGATGAGATCTTTCTAACAATACCACTTTCGTCAAAATCGGTGACTTACACTTTTTGCAGTTCCCTAGTAAGTGAAAATAGTACTAGGTGACCATAAATAAAGTGCACGTGTTTGAATTATTAACTTAATTATTTGAAATATATAGGGTAGACTGGAGCACATATAATAATCCTATTCCTATGATTCTTGTTAAAATTGTTAGTTATGGGTACCTAAATAAGTTTGGGCCTGTTGCATTTTTTAAAGATGCTTTTTTTTTTTTTTTTTTTTTTTTTTGTGTGTGTGTGTGTGTGTGTGTGTGTGCAATAAATAAGATTACGATTAAAAAGTTTGTTTGCAATTTTTTCTACTCAGTGCGATTGTATTAAAATAAAATATTTTAAACATATAACTGATGATTCTAAAAGAAAAAAAAAAGAAAAAAATATATTCAGAATTTTTGCGATTCGTCTTCTTTTAAAAAAAATCCTCTTATTAAATACGTAACTGAGAGGCAGATCGTATAACGCTTTAAAAAACATTTGACATCTTTTACAAATGCACCACTTTGCTGAAACGTGTAATCCTCGACTGCGGGAATAATTAATCCCACTTAATCCAACAACGGTAACATTTACATGGATTTTTCAAGTTTGCTTTAGCATCGCTCTCTACCCAGACTTTACAGAACGCTCATCCCCGTAGAATCAAACCCCTCAAAATTACACTCCACCTGTCGATGTTTTACACACATTATTTTGATTTTACTTCCGAATTATTTGTTGTTAATTCACTATATTATCTGACAAATAATGTTAACGAATGTCAATGGTGGTAATTGTGGTAAATGTGGGAGGATTCATTTGTTAGTTTTTCTTTCTCAACTCGATAGTACTAAAGGTAATTTTATTTTTAGCATATAAATTATATTAAACAAAAAGGCATCTGGAATCTGTAAAGATTTTTTGGTTAAAGAAGAAGCCTTGAAAGAAATAGAAAAAAGTATTCAGAATCGTTCCAAATCTTCATCCATTTTCTTTTTATTAGATACATGAATGAGAGGCAGATCGTATAACGCTTTTAAAAAGATTTGACATCTTTTACAAATACACCGCTTTGCTGAAACGTGTTATCCTCTTCTGCGGGACTAATTAATCCCACTTAATCCAACATCGGTAACATTTACATGGATTTTTCAAGTTTGCTTTAACATTGCTCTCTACACAACGCTCATCCCCGTAGAATTAAACCCCTCTAAATTACACTCCATCTGTCGATGTTTTACACACTCGGCATCCCCGGTCTGTAAGTGGGGGTAGCAAAAAGTCACAAAGGGGCCTTTTTGAAAGGCGTGAAGTGGGCCCCTGATTGGGCCAACAAAAGGCTGAGTATCGCTTTACCTCCCCGTACGTCAAACAGGCCCTTTGTGGATGCTCGAAACCGTGGAAAAGGCATGAAATGGTATGGATGTTAGAAGTCTATAGATCATAGGATTTTTGTGTAAAGGTAAAAGAGGACTGTTGTCGAACGTTTTGTTCGTTTTTCGTCACGGTGTAGAGTGGTCGAAGTAGAAGTGTTTGTCACCAGTGTTGTAAGAAATATGTATTGTGTGCCCGAGTTGATTTTATGGTGTTTATCAGGGTGTTGTAGTCAGAATACGGGTTTGTTATAAAGGCAGATATTGAGAAAGTGAGAATACGGGAGGTTTTTTTAATACCTGGTATCTTACAAGGTTCATGGCCCCCTAGTGAGAGCCTTTGAAACGTGCTTGAAACTTAAGTGCACTTTTATTTTTATGCACTCAAAAAACATGAGGGAAAGTTCCTGATTTATTATGAGAAAGAGAAAATTTGTTCACAGTGTTAAAAAAGAATTTTTATTTTATTTTATTTTATTTTATTTTATTCCCCATCTTGCTAAATTTTTTATTCATGCTAGCCTTAAATTTTAATGTTAAGGTTTTTGTTTCCAAATTTAAACTTGCAGCTTTCTGTTATATTAGCGAAGTTATTTTTATTCTCAACTGCGCGAAATGTTGGAGCATTCTTATTCCGATGATACAAAGAAATCGAACAGTATAACTTCTCTTTCTCTGAATGATTGTTTTTAAAAAAAGAATTCAAAATAAATCTACTACAAAACACTAAAAAAAAAAAAAAAAAAAAAAAAAAAAAAAAAAAAAAAAATTGCATTTTATTAAAGAAATTGCTGGCATACATTTTCAGATTCATTTTTAAAAGTAAAAACATGAAATTTGCTGAGGTGATTTTTGAAGAGATGTATAAAAGGCCGTGTGATTTCATTTTTCTCCTAATTCATTGGAATTTGATTTATAAACAATTATTATCTCAGTATGGCGATTTTTTTCGTTCCCATATCTGCTGCTTTTGAAAATTCGGTTCAAAACGCCAAGTTTGGCATTACTTTTTGTAATATTTTCTGCCCTTTTCAAAAAATTGTCATTCAAGGCACATTATGAAGTTTCTGAATAAGAGAATTTGCCAGTTTGGTGCGTTTGAGTGCAAAAATGAATAAGAAAATAAGCAGGTTGGATTGGAATACGCCCTAAAACCAGTGTTGGGTATGAACGCGCTCACTGAACGAAAACTCACGAGTTTCGCTCACTATTTGTGAACTTTGAACTGAACTTCGTTCACTATTTTATAAACGAGTTTGAACTGAACGGAAACTCAAAAAATAGACGAGTTTGAACGAAATTTACGTTCAAATTTACGTTCAATTTTTTGATAATTTATTTAAAATTTTTCTAAACCTTAGTACATTTTTTCCCCCTTTCAAATGCCATTTAGAGGCCTACACGAACCTCAGGACGGGTTAAGTCTCGATATCACTTCTCTGGGTAGTATCCTAGTCTTACTTCTTCTGCAGACTCGGGTCGCGCAGAACCGGACCTGGGCTGTATACAATTTCGCCGAAAATAGATGTATACAGTAAACTCTCTGTACAAGGTGAACATTGAAAGGCGGAAATATGTCTAAATCGGAAAGATTTTCAAGTTACTGCGAATCCGCAGACAGAGTAGAATTTGTCTAAGACGGTATATTGTCTTTTACAGAAAAATTTCAAGATACCGATCGATTCCGCTATAGCCATAGTTTATTCTAATTTTCAATTACCATGATTCAACAATTAAACTTTTCTTTAAAGAATAGTTCATATACAATGCTAGGGGATGGGGGAAACAGTATTATAAAAGGTGCTACAAAAATCTGTATATGACGAAATCCTGTCTTAAACGAAACAATTTCTAGATAGGTGCAAAATGGATAGAATAATCCGTGAAAAAAATCATAACACATTTGTAAAAGACGGCGAATTTCTTAATAAAGAATCTGTATACAATAATTTTTTCTAAGTTTTTTTTTTTTTTTTTTTTTTTTTTTTTTTTTTTTTAAAGATTTACCAGTATAGAAATTTTTATATTTTTAAGCCTCCAATCCGTAGAAATGTGTTAATGTTATTAATATTTCATATATTTAGATACAGTTAAGGACTCATTTTAAAATCAATTTAGTTTACAATGGGATATACAGAAATAAATATGGAAAGACCAATACTTTGGAATAAATGTGCCAATTTACGCAGCCCATGACCCCCTTTTTTAAATGAAAAAACATAAGCATGAAAGGGAAACTGTAATAAGTACTTTTTAGAGTTCCGTATTTAAATAATTAAACGGAACCATTATAAGATCTCCTTCTTGTGTCTGTTTTTTGTCTATCGCAATTGCTATAAGGTAAGTTAGCCCCTCCACTTCTGTAAAATGAATACTGAGTTCCAAACTAGCAAAAAGGAGCAATTACTAAAGCAAAATACTCAGACCAGCATTGTCTCGAAGGGTATGCACACAGACATCCAGAGAGTGCAATCGCGAGTTAGTGCCATTTTCAATATTGTACCGACCGAAAGTATATGAAGTTATGCATCGAATTGAACCAATTTTTTTGTGTACGTGTATGACTATGGCTAATTGGTCCTCCCTGAATTTTAAAAGAATCCGTCGGAAGGGGGCGCTGCAATCGCGATTTTTGTACCATTTTCGATATTGTACCGACCAAAAATATATGAAGTTATAAACTGAAGACTGAAATTTTCTTTTAAAGTTATTTTAAACTGTTCATCCATGCAAAATGAATACAATAATATGGTATAAATAATATGTTAAGCATTTAAACCAGCTAAAAAGGAAACGTATTTTTTTCTTTCCAATGCGGTTTCATCTTAGAAGATTTTACTTTTACCATATATCATTTTTTAGAGTTTTATGTCTCCATAACATGGAAGATGGATTAATAATATTAATGATAGCTGAAACATTTACATACAACTAACAAAGGTTCATTAAAAGCATAAACATCGCAGCCTACGGCACTTATGAACAGAGAGATTATAAACAGGAGATATAAACATACGGAGATTATAAACGGACGAAGGTAAGTTTTTTTGGCCAAAATTCTTCCGTAAGGGTAAATATCCGTAAGGGTCCTGTAGAAATGTACTCGGGGTCGGGCCGAGTTCGGTGCGAAATTTCAACTTTTTTTTCCAGGCCGGGCCAAGCTCGGGCCTTGTTTTTAGCTATTATATCGGGCCGGGTCGGGCCTTGTTTTCAGCTATTATATCGGGCCGGGTCGGGCCGCTAAACTTTCTCTACGAGCCGGGCTGGGCTCGGGCCGAAATTTTTATTTTAATATCGGGCCGAAATTTTTATTTTAATATCGGGCCGGACATTTTTTTTTCTATGGATCGGGCCTGGAAATTTCCGTCCGTTCATATCTATCTTACATATCGAATAATCAAATGATTAGTTCACAAAATTTTGTAAATTTGGACAATAATATCCAAACATAAAAAAAAGTGAACTTTTTAGTGAACTTCGTTCACTTTTACAAATGAGTTTGATTTGAACGAGTTCGTTTGAAAATTTTTGAATTTGAACGTGAACTTAAATCACTTTTCAGAAATTGAACGTGAGTTTGAGTTAGTTCGTTTATTTTGTGAACGTGCCCAACACTGCCTAAAACTAGATAAAATCGCGTTGCTATTAGTTGTGTTGTGAACGTAACAGAAAAAATTCAGTTTTTACTTCACTTGTTGTTGAATTTGATTTCGCAGCATCGATAGTTGAATTCGGTTTCCCAGTATCAGTTTTTGAAAAATGACAATAAAGCGCGAAAAAAAATCACTGTTGTATTTTACAGCAAAAGTTGTTGGCATCCAGACCTCCTTTCCATTTGCCGTAAAATTTAAATTTCTCAAATGTATGGAAAGTCACGTTGCTATTGGCAATGTAGTGCACATGACAGAAAAAAAATCGATTTTTACTTCACTTGTTACTTGAATTTGATTCCATAGCATCAATGTTTAAATTCGATTTCATTGCAGCGATGCTTGAAAAATTACATTATTAAGAACAGGAAACATTACAACAATTTTTTTCAGTGCATTACTTCACTCACATGAAAAGATTCGCTCGCTAAAATTAATATCTCGGAAATTTTTAAAATAATGAATTAAAAGAAAAACGTAGGGGGGGGGGTTAGATGAAAAAAAGCTATTATAACATGATTTTGATAAAACCAACTCTTACAGAAAAATAAAATAAATAACTCGCCAAAAGCAGCCAAATAAAATTGTCAAATTGGGTTTATCTGTAATCTTGATTTAGTTTCCGTTGGTGAAATAAGTACTTCGCTTTGAAATCTGCCAGTGCCTATGTAGGCCGATCTGACAGGGATTTTTCATAGATTATGAAGTGCTTTGCAAACATTTATCGTTCATTTATACACCGTAAAAAACGGACGATTTTACGGAAAATGACTAGTAATAGGGACGCCAAGTACAATTTAACGTTTTTTTAACGGAAATTGGAAATTATGGAAATTTTTCCTTTAAAAAACAGCAGACTGTACTGGTGTCCCGAATACCAGAATAATATCCGTAAAATCGTCCATTTATTTTCACATTGTACTGAAACACAAAATAATTCGGTTACAGGACTGCCTATATTGCCAATAATTGCTGTAAAAGTCCGTTTATTTGTTTACTTTCCTTTAATACGAAAGCCATACACAGGGTGTTGCTGAATCCGACCGGCAAATTCAGAGGTTTGACAGTAGGAATAAAGAAGATTAAAAATTACACTGTAAAAAAAAATTTAAGAGGTTACTAAAAATTCTTAAGTAAATTTGTATTCCACAGAATTTTTTAGTAACCATTACAAACATTTTTTTGCAAGTGAAACAAGCATTTCTTTTGTAAACTGAACAAAAGAATTTTTTGTATAACTAACTTAAAAATTTTTAGTATGAGCCACCAAGAAAATTTTAGTAATAGCTCCAAAATTATTTTTAATAACCTTTACGTGCACCCGAAGGACAGGAGCTTCCTTCGAGCTGCATCCAAGCTTCTCAAGCGACAGATTTTCGGCAAAACCGCAATAGATGGCAGCATTAAAAAATTGCTTCCTGCTCTTACAGGACTTTCATAATTCCTTCATTAACGAGTAATTACACTACATACATTCGGGACGTATTTGGCGGTGTCCGGTATCGAACCCGGGACCTTTAAGCCTGGCGTCCGTTACTATAACCACTATGCTATCAAGGCCACACCAAGTGCGTTTTAGTAATAGCTATTAAAAAATATAAAACTATTAACTCTTATCCATTGCTAACTTTTTTCTAGTAATTCTTACAGATTTTCTAGTAACCGACTAAGATTACTAAAAATTTTTTAGTAATTACAAGGATCACTAAAATTTTTTTAGTAGATCGACCCCTTTTTTTTTTACAGTGTACCATAGAAAATAGGGTCGCAAACCACCTATTTAAGCAAAAATACAGGGTGTTTGTTCTACCCTATCTCAACTGGCGTTGGCGGTAACAATTTTCAGTTTATTATTATGAAACTTTTAATAGAGATGCTCACCTTTGTTGTAAAGGTAATAACAGGGCTGGAAAAGCAGAAATCTATAAACCGGAATGATCTTTCAAAATTATTGTTAACTAAAAAAAATTTTTTTAAATGCACTTACATTTTATGCATATTAATGTAAAAGAAATAAAAATAAATACATTCAAGATTCTAAATAATAATTTAAAAAAATCTCACAACAAGCTATATACATAAAGTTGTGACACTGTTTTAGCAGTTGCACGAACCGGAATGAGATTTATCATAATTTTACAAACCGGAACAATATGTGTTATTTAATGAATTGAAATATCGTTTCGGTTTGCACCGATACATTTGGGGACCTCGATGATAATATTAAAAAAAATGGTCGAACTTTCCACTATATAAGCCTGCAGTATGCAATTAACGCTCCACATTTTGGACTGCAATTACCACTTCATACCAAATATAATCGATTACGTATTGGCACCCTGTTTTTCAAATGTTATCACATTTCATTAGAACAAAGCTACATTTTCAAAGCAATATTTTTTTTCACAAAATTCTTTATGATGATACGTTTTTTCGGCTGTTTATAAATGATGTCACACTTTTTTCAATATGTTTGACCCCCCCCCCCCCTTTGTCACAAAGTTTCACACTTCACTATACCCTTATCACAAGTCACGCTATATTATATAATGCTATACTTGCAGTTTAGAAAAAAAAGCTCTACATTATAGATTTTATTTCAAATTTTATTTTTAAACTTTAACAAAGTGTTTTAATGATATTTGTGAACATAACAATAAATACGATTCATGGACTATGAAATAATATTAAGACTTACAACTAAAAACATAATTAATATATACTATAGCATAATAAAACGTAAATATGAAAGAGCAATTGAAAACGTTAGTATTTTGGAATTTAAAATATTTGGCTAAATCTTTACTTTATGAACACAAAATACTCAATTTCAAAATTTTATCTGCTGATTTTTAATGGTTCTTTCTTAACCAAAATGTTCTTACGCCGTTCCACCCCCCCTTTCACAATTTTACGAAACTCCTTCCCTCCCCTTCAAGCGTGACATTATTTATGGACAGTTCCTAAAACGTTTTCTTGTATTTATATGTTCAAACAACTTCAATTTAATAAAAATAGCTGCATTTAGGCTGTGAACATCTATTCCAAAATACAGTAGAACCCCGGTTATCCAAATCCCGCTTATCCGAAAATCGGCTTAACCGAAAGACCTTATAATTTCTTAAAGTGCATCTTAAAAGGGGAAAATTTTATTGTCATCATTATTTTTACCGATGTTAATGTTAACTTTCAATATATTTTGATTCGCAACTACTATTTTATTTCTAAATTTAGATCAGAAGAATTCTGAATCATTTTAATACATTGAACAGTTGTTTTAATACATATTAGCTTTAAAAATTTGAAACAAAATAAGTAAAAATGAAAACTTTGAAAGATATTATTGCACACTGGTAGAACTAATATTAAAAAATCATGTTCTTTATGAAATAAACAAAGCCAACTTACTTATTAGATCCATTGTGTAAATTTTGGGCACTTTATTAGATTTACACATACAACATTTCATTTATATATATATATATATATATATATATATAATATGTTGTGATTTTCTTTTGTTTTTCAACTTCAGGCAGCTTTGAATACAGTACCACAACATTTTCTATTACAACTATGTTCTAAATTACGATGACAGCTTTCCATGAAACAAGCTTTTAACATAAACCTTCCGGTTATTCAAAAATTCCTATGGATCCCGGTTATCCGAAAAATCCTATGGAACCTCGGTTAACCGAAATGCTTCGGTCCCATGCTTTTCATATAACCGGGGTTTTACTGTATTGCTTTTCTTGGGATTCCATTCTGGCGGCGCTCATGAGTTCTAATTAAATAAAGAATACTGCCCAGTTAAACTGATGACATTGAGCTCACGGCTACAAATACTAATTGTATATTAAAGCCTTATATTTTCAAGGGTAAATTCCGTTCGAAAAAAATTAAGAAGGGGAAACAGCTCTCCCCTTTCCTCTTTCTCTCCCCCTCTTATACATATCGAATGAACTCCAAAAACTAATCAGGGAAGCGCCTTGTCAGAATATACCTACATACAAAATTTCAAGTGGATCGGATATTTTTATCATGAGTTATCGCGTTACGCACGAACGTACGAACGAACGTACATACAGAATGGACGGGCACATGAGCTCTCAAGCTATGATAGCCTATGACAATTCACTGTTACTGTATTGATGTAGGAAGAAAGATCAAATTCCAAGTCAGTGATTACTACTAAGAAATGTTAGCGCAATTGCACTGTTGTTCATTGTTTTAAATTTCATAATACAGTGAAACCTCCAAATAAGAGACACCCATGGGACCGGAACTTTTGTCCCTTAAATAGAGGTGTCCTTTATTCAGAGTTTTGACTGTTATTTTTAAATAATCGTTCAGAAGGATATAAAAATAACAAATCATTAAAGGTGAAGTTTAAATATACCCGAAGTGTATAAATTACGTTAATTAGACACAAAAGGAACAGAGAATTAATAAATTAAAATTTTCAATTGATTATTAAATCATTAAATTAATTGTAGTATTATTGATTTTTATTTTATATGCAAATTTTGTACATGCAAAAAGTATTAAAACGTATAAAAGAATTTTACTTGAAGTAATCAATCAAAAATAATTGTTTTGCAAATTCCAATTTTTCACTACAAACCTTTCAAGTGTTCATTTACCATACTTACAAATTTTAGTTCTTCATTAGAAAAAACAGTTTGATTACAAAGTTTCTGAACAACAACGCCTGCTAGTTTCAGGCATTTCCGAATAAAAATAAATTAAAACTTATGTCATAATAATTGTTCTTTGGGATTTGAGAAAAGTCTAAAAGCATCTGTAAAATTCTTTATTTCATAATTTTCTTTTATTCTCCACTTTCAGAATCATCCTCAAAATTTTCCGCATTACTTTCAATGGGGATAATCGCATTGATATGAAATCAAAATTATGGGTAAATAAATGTTCGCCAATCGTGTCGCATGCCTCTGTATCCACATGTCTGTTGGATATATTCACAAAAATTTGTATTTGTATTTTCATCACAGACTACTTCATTATCTGAAATGCAAAATCCAGTCTCTTTGATCTCATTTTCAACTGTCCCTTAAATCGAGTGTCCCTTATTCAGAGGTAAATACATTACACGTCCTATACCAAGGGACTGGGACCGGAAGTTCTGTCCCTTAAATAGAGGTGTCCCTTATTCGGAGTGTCCCTTATTTGGAGGTTTCACTATAGTAGGTAAAGTAGGTCATAAATAGGTTTCATAATAGCCATAATCTCATTAAGCTCGATTAGTTGGAGAACCCTAACAACAAATAAGTATAAGCGCCAGGGCCGAAACTACGGAAGAGCAGAGGGGCCATGCGACCCGGGTGTCTCAATGGAGAAGGTGGAGGGAACCCCTAATGAAGATTTTGTTTGTCGTTTGATATAAAAATGTATGTATATATATATATAAATATATAAACCATTAATTGTATTGCAATGTATGAACCATTGAATTTAATATACATTTATATTATTATTAATTTTTAAAAAATGTCTCTCAGCATAAAAATTCAAAAGGAAAAAAGAAACATTACTATTAAAATTGTCCAAATATATATATATATATATATATATAAAAGCTTCTTTTAAAACATTGCTATTCACATTACTGTAAATAGCATTTAAAGTGCTTACAGCTAACATAAAATCTAATGAAACTAAAATCTATCTACATGTTCCTAACAGAAAGAATACCAGCAATCAGTGGTGCAGTACAGAGGATATACGCTCAAAGCAGGGGGTATACAATAGAGTGTACATATTAATAGATTTTTGAGAAACAGAGGGTATACGGTTTTCTTTAAAAAATCTATCGGTCGATTTCTTAAAAAAAATCGTTGTATACACTTGTATACTAGGGTGCGCCGAAAAAAACTTTTTTTCGATTTTCGAGTATGGCGGGTGCGGAAAAGTGGCCACTGGTGGCACTCATTTCATCCAAAAAATTTGAGATTTTTTTGGACATTTCCTTACCCTGCCGCAAACGGCTTGAAGTTTTTCAAAAATGTTCATTTTTGAACTTTTTTCGAAAAAAATTAAAAAATGTTAAATTAAATTTATTTTGGTTGTATTTACTTGAAAAGGCATATTTAATGTACCAAATGCTTAAATAAGATCTGATCATGCATTATTTAATATCTATGTGTATTATAACTTAGGCTATTTTTATAGCTTTTTCGCGTATAAAAGGCAAAAGTTGTATTTGTTTGAATCGATCGTTAGTTTCTGTATTATTTATGTCCCTTGGTCTTCTTTATATATTTTCTATGTGTCAAACGTCATATATTTGGGGAAAAGACAGCAGTATACTTCAAAAACAAATCTGGAAGGTGAGAAAGTGGTGAAGCAGGTCTCTAAGCGCACGCAATGATTCGTCGTGATACTCAGGGAGTGAAAGATGAAATAGTTGAGAGCCAAAATTCGATAAAGGATTCTTGTTATTTATCCTTGCTCAGTTACCTGCGACATTTGTTCAGTATTAACGTGAAACACTTTTGTATTGATATGCAGTGCTTTTTGTATCGTTTAATGTGCCATTATAGTGTTTTGTGCGTTTTATTACAACGAGCTTAGAAATGGCTAGTATAAAGGGCCATGACAATACAAAGACACGCGATAGCGTGAAAAGTAACTCTTTAGGGGCATCATGCATATTGAAAATATTGCAATTGCCAACCTATGCTGATAATCATGCGCCACTACTACTGGTTGCTTCACCATGTAGAAGTTGTGACAGCAGAGGATACGAATCTCGTCATCCATAAAAACAAAGTCAGAAGAGAGAACTAGAAACTTGGAAAGAAGATACAGGCAGTGTAAGATTTCCTGCACAGAATTTCAAGTTGGAAATCCCTGTTTTGTGTGAACTAGTGAACTATTTAGACTAGAACAAATTATATTTTTCATTTTATGTGAGGCATGCAACGCAATAATTCATCTGTGTATTTTTATCGTGTTTATGCATCATATATAAACCTGTGTGTCAAGTGCAAAATATATCTGTGAAGCGACAAAAGGTGCGGTACCCCACTTTGATTACTTCTCAAAACAGTCAACAGGTGACAGCACCACACGAGTCAACATTGTGTGCACGCAGGACATTATATTATTATATCCCAGAGACAATAAAAACTGTATAATCAGCATTATTCCTTTATACCTAGTACTGTATATTATTTTCTCGAACACTCTTCGATTGTAACGCGTTTTGCGAGCAGCTTTTAATGATGCCAAGCCAATTGATGTGCTGGCTAAAATATCTTATTCTACCGAATCGTGAAAGCTAAAAAGCTTCACGAATATGTTTTTTAAATGTTCATTTTTATTAATCCAATTCTGTTTAAGTTTGTTTTAGATGTTTGCTGTGATTAAATGCGCTTGTCGAGGGTATAGAAATAAATGATTGCAAGCACGAAACCACTTGCACCAAATGTATACAGGGCAAACTGGCGAGTGCGCCTTACCCCAAAATAGCCACAAACAGATCCAAAGAGGTGTTAAACCTAATACACACAGACATATGCGGGCCTATGAACACACAAACACTCAGTGGAAAAAGGTATTTTATAACTTTTACTGACGACTATAG
The DNA here is from genome assembly GCA_964019185.1 of Maratus speculifer. Taxonomy (NCBI): domain Eukaryota; kingdom Metazoa; phylum Arthropoda; class Arachnida; order Araneae; family Salticidae; genus Maratus; species Maratus speculifer. Next base: position 33,716 of record CAXHSM010001504.1, read on the forward strand.
CCGATTCACAATGATCTATTTGATATCGCACAAATCTGAAGCTATAACAAAACTAACCGAGTACATAGCACTAACTAAAAATAAATTCGGGAAAATGATTAAGGCAATCAGATCCGACAACGCCCAAGAATATCTTGGAGACAATTTTGAAAATTTTCTGATAGAAAACGGGATAGAACGCCAATTAAGCGTCCCATATTCCAGCCAGCAAAATGGCGTGGCGGAGCGCAAAAATAGAACTATAGTTGAAATGGCACGTACGATGCTATCGGATGCGAATTTGCCAAAACATTTTTGGGGTGAAGCCGTACTAACCGCGAACTACCTAATTAACCGCTTACCCACAAAGGCAAACGAAAATTGTAGGAACCCTTTCGAACTGTGGAACGGTAGGAAACCAAACTTATCGAACATTAGAACGTTTGGATGCAAAGCATATGCGTATGTGGATAAACAGAAACGATCCAAATTTGATGAAAAGGCGATAGAAGGAATTTTGTTAGGTTACGACAATCGTAGCAAGGGTTACAGGATATATACTGGCGGAAATAATGTTCTAATATCGCGAACAGTGAAATTTATTGAGAACGGAACGAGCAATATTAACGAAAACCTAAACGATGAGCAAACTCCCACCGAAACAGTTGGAGTGGATTTAAGCGATGATGATGAAAACAAAATTAAGATTCCGGAAAACATTCCTGACGAACCTCGCAGATCTCAGAGAAATAATAGAGGTGTACCGCCCGACAGATTTGGGATAAGTGCGAACATGTGTCGCGTACAAGAACCCAAGACGTGGGATGAATTACAAAACATTGAAGATGTCCAAATTAAAAATAAATGGATTGAGGCCGCTAAAGAAGAGATTGAATCCTTAAAGCAAAACAAAACATGGAAATTAGTCAAACCTCCTTCCGGGAAACGCGTAATAGGCAATAAATGGACGTTTAAAGCGAAACGAAACGTGGACGGAACCATAGAAAGATTTAAGGCTAGGCTAGTAGCCAAAGGGTTCTCACAAAAATACGGAAGTGATTACGATGAGACCTACGCACCGGTCGTATCACACACAACATTGAGAGCGTTCCTAAATGCCGTAGTATACAAAAATTTAAGAATTACTCACCTGGACGTAAAAACCGCTTTCCTGCATGGCGACTTAGAGGAAGAGGTATATATGTCCCAGCCAGAGGGATATGTAGAGAAAGGTCAGGAAGACAAAGTATGCTTGCTTAACAAGGCTATTTACGGTCTCAAACAAGCCGCTAGAGCTTGGAATCTAAAAATAAGCAAATCACTAAATAATTTGGAATTTGAACAATGCGTATCAGACCAGTGCATGTATAAGAGAATCAAAAACAATCGGATCGCGTTTATAATAGTGTATGTCGACGACATTCTTGTAGCAGGGGATGAGGAAATTACACACGAAGTCTACACTGAACTTTCCCGCGAATATGAAATTAAAAACTTGGGAAAAGTGACACAATATTTGGGAATAAATATAAGAGAAACCGGAATTGGTAGTTTAGAGCTAGATCAAACACATAAAATAATAGAAATTGCAGAAAAATTTAATCTGATCGACAGTAAGCCGACATACACCCCAATGAACACAAAATATTTCAGCTTAGACCCAAACGGGAAACCTATGGAGGATAACACGAGATACAGAAAGGCAGTAGGGGGGCTACTGTACATTGCTACTCTAACCAGACCCGACATTGCTTCCATAGTAAACATACTGGGGAGGAGGAACGAGTCACCGAGAGAAGTTGACTGGGAAGCCATAGAGAAACTGATAAGATATCTTCTCACCACTAAAGATCTGAAATTTATCATAGATAAATCTAAACCTCCAATATTGACTGTATACAGCGACGCGGACTTCGCGAGCGATAGGAAGGACAGAAAGTCCACCACTGGAAACATTTTTAGACTTGGTAAAAATATTTTAACCTGGCTTTCTCGAAAACAATCATGTGTAGCGCTTTCAACTGCGGAATCGGAATACATATCCATTTCTAACGCCGCTCAGGAGCTCAAATGGTTGCTAAACTTACTTGAAGATCTAGAAATAGAACAACAACTGCCAATAACTATTTACGAGGACAATATATCAGCGATCAAGCTGACAGAGAATGAAAAATCACAATCGCGTACGAAACACATTGAAGTGAAATATCACCACATCAAACATTTGCGCGAAACTGGTGTAATTAAATTAACGTACTGTCCGTCGAAGTTGATGTTAGCAGATATTATGACTAAACCCCTTCCAAAACCTCATTTTGAACACTTACGTAGAGAACTGCAGTTATCAGAGTCATCAATTTCACACAAAAAGTAGGGGTGTAAGATTTCCTGCACAGAATTTCAAGTTGGAAATCCCTGTTTTGTGTGAACTAGTGAACTATTTAGACTAGAACAAATTATATTTTTCATTTTATGTGAGGCATGCAACGCAATAATTCATCTGTGTATTTTTATCGTGTTTATGCATCATATATAAACCTGTGTGTCAAGTGCAAAATATATCTGTGAAGCGACAAAAGGTGCGGTACCCCACTTTGATTACTTCTCAAAACAGTCAACAGGTGACAGCACCACACGATTCAACATTGTGTGCACGCAGGACATTATATTATTATATCCCAGAGACAATAAAAACTGTATAATCAGCATTATTCCTTTATACCTAGTACTGTATATTATTTTCTCGAACACTCTTCGATTGTTACGCGTTTTGCGAGCAGCTTTTAATGATGCCAAGCCAATTGATGTGCTGGCTAAAATATCTTATTCTACCGAATCGTGAAAGCTAAAAAGCTTCACGAATATGTTTTTTAAATGTTCATTTTTATTAATCCAATTCTGTTTAAGTTTGTTTTAGATGTTTGCTGTGATTAAATTAATCAAGAAAGTGATTAAGCCGTGGGTGTGTCTTCACAGGCCCGTAACCAGATGGGGGCCAGGGGGGCTGAGCCCCCCCTAGCTTCCTCCAGAGCCCCCTCTAATGTTTTCAATATGTTTCACTTTTTTTTTTTTTTTTTTTTTTTTTTTTTTTTACAAAATGTATATTTTAACATTCCTGGAAAAAAAAAAAAAAAAGAAGAAACTAAACTAAACTTTACTTTTAAATTTTTCACTGTCTTGAATGGAATAAAATATCCCAAACATTTTACTTTCAGAACCTGATTTTTTACGTTATCTTGTTTGCGGCAAAGAAATTTGCGGTACAGTTCTGGAAACGTGTTCTAGATCAGAACATTTCTTTCTCCTAAAAAATTAAATCCAGATGCACTAACTAGCTACCACATGTTTCGTCGGTCGCTTCGTGATAATGTAAAAGCAATGATCTTATAAAGAATGAATAGAAATAGGCATCTTGGTCCAGCTGATCGGCAATTAGTAAAGCAATGGGGAAAAGTCTTCACTAAATGTAGTTACTAAAAACACATGTTTCTAAAATTTAATGATTTGCCTGTCGGCAATATATATTTGACAATAGATTTAGTTAATGATCAAATATCACTTGCAAAATAGAATGTTTGTTGGAGGAAATTAGAAAGATAAAAAAAAAATGTCAATTTATGCAAATGAAATAAGAAAAATAATTGCTTGAATGCTAGTAATTATTTCATGCTATAAGTGTAGGGTATATTAAAAAAACAAAAAAAAATATTTTTTATTATAAAACAACCTATTTTGCAGGGGTGATTCTGGATGAAATTTTTTTTTTCGGAAATTCGCATCGCATTTTCGGAAATCGCGGGGGGGGTCGTGAGTTCCCCCCTCCCCTCCAGCGATCTTCGGACAAAATCGACGTTTTCCTGCTATCTTCAGACGAAATCAACAATATTTTAGCAAAATCGGCGATTTATTGCGATCTTTTGCCAAAATCGGCGGTTTTTCCGCGATCTTTTGACGAAATCGGCATTTTTCCATGTTTTTTAAGTGAAATCGGCGTTTTTTTCGACGATCTTTAGACAAAATTTGCTTTTTTACGCGATTTTTTCTCGAAAACGGCGTTTTATTCCCGCGATCTTTTGACGAAATTGGTGTTTTCCCATTTTTTAAAAAGTGAAATCGGCGTTTTTTCGACTATTTTTCGACAAAATTTGCTTTTTTACACGATTTTTTCTGGAAAGCGGCGTTTTATTCCCGCGATCTTTTGACGAAATCGGCGTTTTTTCCGTGATCTTTTGATGAAATCGGCGTATTTTTTTTCAATTATCAATTTCAATTTCAATTTGTATTTTTTTTTTTTTTTAGACGAAATCGGCGTTTTCCCACCGTCTTCAGAAGAAATCAGCGTTTTATCTGCGATGTTTGGTGAAATTGCCGTTTTTTCCGCGATCCGCACAGGAAATTCGCGTTTTTCATCGATCTTTTGACAAAGTTCGTTTACAAAAACATTGACGAAATCGTCGTTTTTCCATGAAATATTGACGAAATATATGCTATTTCGGCGATCTTATCACGAAATTTGCATTTCTACGCAGTTGTTTTTTCCTCGCGCAAAACCGTACAAGTTGGCAACTATGCAGAACTGATAACTCAATTTCAAATTTTCGGAAGAGGATGCCTTAAATTTTCGGAATTTTCGGACGAGAATCACCCCTGCTATTTTGCTAAAATTATTTCTTTTAATTTAAATTTTTAAAAATCCGTACTATTTTTTATAAATATGAATATTTTAGCTTCGTATTTTTTCCGCATTCATTGGAATATGCTACATAAAACTATGTATGTATTTTTAGAGGTATGAGATTTTACATTTAATATGATTTTTTTCCTCGTGAATATCGAAAAATGGAGGAAATTCAACAAATACTCAATTTAAATATATTTTTTAAAAGATAACTTTAAACTTGAATGTTAAACCCATACACAAAAATATTACGTACCCCAGTTAAAAGTTTTCGTTTGAAGGGGTGATTGCACTGGAACTACTAATAGAATTTGAAATATTTTGGGATATAATTGTTTTATAGGTAAAAATGAAGTGTCAAAATATTCACAATTAAAGAAGCTTTCAATTAATATTTTAAAAAGTACATAGATATCTTGACCAATTTCAAGGTACTCTATCCCCTTAAATGATTTTAAATGAGTTAAATTTATTTATTTATTATTATTATTTTTTCGGAAAAAAAGTGTTGACGAATATAACATTAAAATTACAATAATTTTTTTTAACATAATCATTATTAAATCCAGATATGTTTCAAAAATATGTGATCTATATATTTGTAATAATTGATTTATACTTAAAATGATACAATCATATGCAGAATTTTAAATTTAATTATTATTGCGAATTGTTAGATGGTTAATTTTATGAATCGTATTATTAATGAAATAAGGTCTGGCAAAGTTAGTTTTAAGGAAAAGCAACATCATCTTTGAAATGAATCGTGTTCAAAACTTTAAAATTATCTAATAATTCATCAGAAAACAAAATATTCACAAAATTAAATTACAAATACAATCAGTTTAAAAAAAATCAAACAAGTGAATTAATATTTTAAAGTATTTTTTAAAGGATAATAATAAGTTTCTACATCATGAAATTAATAACTTTAGGAATATATATTTATATTCAATTTATATTCATATCTATTCTATTTTAAGGAAATTTAAACGTTTTTTAGGAAGTCATTTGCTCTTCGCCGAAATATAGTGTAATCTAAATTACTTTTGCTTCATATTATTTCTGAATTGATTGAATTATGTTAGATTAATAGCAGATACTTTAGTGTAATAATTTGAAAAGCTTAATCTAAATCAGCGTTCAATGCATAATTTTCCTTATCTTTGCTTCTGTCAAGTTATCAGGTGTTTCAAATTTGTTTTAACTCTAATTAATAAATTTTACTTATTATATCGATTGTAAACGAAATCAGTAAATTTTTACCCACTGCATTTTCCAAAGCATGTTATATAATATAAAAACGGCAATGAGAATAGAAGAATGCAATATGCATGTGCAATCCATTAATTTTCTTTATTAAAACGTAAATGAAGTTATTTTTTTAATGAAGCGAGGAATGCTATGGATGTTTTACATTAATCACAATAACAACCTATGACTAAATCCCATGGAATGAAGAAAAGTTCAATTTTAGATAGGTTTTTTAGCTCTTTATGTTTCGACGGTACTTTAAAGTACCGTTAAAATAACTTGTTATAAAATTAATTTAATAACTACATTTAATGCATTTAATAACTACAAATTAATTTAGTAACTACATATAATACATCAATTAATAGTAATACATTTTAGAATGTGTTATAAATACGTTACTTCATCTTATCTCAAGTGCATTACTGGTTGAAGCATTTATCAGATTTCTTGGTGTTGAAAGATTGTGAGAAAAAAATTTCAGATTATGAATTATTGCTATATTTCTATTGCTATATTGCAATATAGAGCATATATTTGTACATTTTGTAATTCAATAATATTTTTAAAAAATATTTTAAATAAAAGATTTGAGTGGAGTGATAAATATTGCACAAAGTTTCTATAAACACAAATTTAATTAATTAATTTTAACTGGCCAAATTTTTCTAAATTTTATCAAGAGTCTAATTAAGTCATGTGAGGAAACTCCTCTCTCTTATGCTAATCCTATGGATATTTACAAAGATATTTCAATTGCATTTCAATTTTATTTTCATTGGATTGCTGATCTGTATTCAGGCCTTTTTTTTGCTTTTTTGATTTTGATTACAGATTTTTTTTTATGAGGATGCTTTCATTTTCCAAACCGGTTGCGAAAATAAAAGTGTCCTCATTGAAAATACCTGTAAAAAAAATCGATAAAGTAAAAATTGACCTTTGAGGGGATCGATTTCAATTATTCAATGAAAAAAATCATTTAAAAATATGTAAATTCAAACGAAATACTTTTAAAAATCTCTTCCATAGGATTAGAATTAGCGAACAGGTCTTTTCGCTTGACTGAAGTAGCCTCTTAAATAATTGTGTAAATTTTCTAATGTAGATTCAAAAAATCAGAAAAAATGCTCTAGAAGATGAAATTTTCATGAATTCATAATTTAGGGCATAAAGGGTTCAGAGGTACAGCTCCTCTAATTGTTTTATATTCATCATCCAATGATCATGAAGTATTTTCAATTTCCGTCATAGATAGATTATGCTTTTGTCGAGTTCCATTATAAATAGATCCATTTTTATCAATTTTTACTGTATTTAGAATGCTTAAGTATTCTATTTATTGAAAAATAATGTTAGCCCCACAAAAAATGTTGGAGCCCCCCCTGATATGATTCGCTGGTTACGGCCCTGTGTCTTCATTGTGTTAACGTGTCCTCTTTTCTGCGTTTACTAAAGGATATATCTGCAACCAGCTCCTGAGAGGTAGGTCCGTTTTACTTATTACTTTTTCTCAAGAAATGAAAATATTAAAGGGACACAGCTGGTGATTAATGGTATAAAACTTACAGGCAGAAGAAGGTATTAAAAGAAGGAAAATTAAAAGCATATTTTTTGATGGTAGAAAGGATAAAAGTATATTCAGAGGAAGAAAAATAACAAGCAGCACCGTCGAGAGAAAGGCGTGGAACACATCACCGTGTTGTTTGAACCTGGTTAGGAATACTTGTGTCACTTGATACCTCGTTCCGTTACCTTGATACCTCGTCAGTTCAGAAAAGTCTAACTTGTGGTGACTTGGAAGATTGTATAATGATTTTGCTATTTCTTTTCCGTGACCGGAACAAGGTATCAAGTGACCCGAGTATTCCTAACAAGGTTCAAACAACACGGTGATGTGTTCCTCGCCTTTCCTTCGACAGTGCCGCTTGTTCTTTTTTTCTTCTGAATATACTTTTATCCTTTCTACCATCAAAAAATATGCTTTTAATTTTCCTTCTTTCAATAACTTCTTCTGCCTGTATCTTCTTTCCAAGTTTCTATTTCTTTCTTCTGACTTTGTTTTTATCGATGACCAGATTCGTATTCTCTGCTGTCACAACTTCTACATGGTGAAGCAACCAGTATTAGTGGCGCATGATTATCAGCATAAGTTGGCAATTGAATTCTTACAATATGCATGATGTCCCCAAAGAGTTACTTTTCACGCTATCGCGTGTCTTTGCGTTGTCATGGCCCTTTATACTAGCCATTTCTAAGCTCGTTGTAATAAAACGCACAAAACACTATAATGGCACATTAAACGACCCAAAAAGCACTGTATATCACCACAAAAGGGTTTCACGTAAACACTGAACAAATGTCGCAGATAATTTAGCAAGAATAAATAATAAGAATCCTTTATCGCATTTTGGCTCTCAACTATTTCGTCCTTCACTCCCTGAGTATTACGACGAATCATTGCGCGCGCTTAGAGTCCTGCTTCACTACTTTCTCACCTTCCAGATTTGTTTTTGAAGTATACTGCTGTCTTTTCCTCAAATATATGGCGTTTGACGCATAGAAAATATATAAAGAAGACCAAAAGACATAAATAATCAGAAACTAACGATCGATTCAAACAAATACAACTTTTGCCTATTATACGCGAAAAAGCTATAAAAATAGCCTAAGTTATAATACAGACAGATATTAAGTAATGCATGATCAGATCTTATTTAAACATTTGGTACATTAAATATGGCTTTTCAAGTAAATACAACCAAAATAAATTTAATTTAACATATTTTAATTTTTTTCGAAAAAAGTTCAAAAATGAACATTTTTCCAAAACTTCAAGCCGTTTGCGGCAGGGTAAGGAAATGTCCAAAAAATCTCAAATTTTTTGTATGAACCGAGTGCCACCAGTGGCCACTTTTCCGCACCCGCCATAATCGGAAATCGAAAAAAAGTTTTTTTCGGCCCACCCTATTGTATAACATGAAAAATTCAATTTGGTTCCCTATCTTAAACATAGATGGCGTTATGTGACTTGAGTGAGAACTACAGTGAAAGTTTTGTCTTCTATCTTCTCTCGTGTCATCCTCTTTATCCCACATTTAGAAATTTATTCCACAAATAAACATAAATTCCTTTTACGCCTGCAGGTTTCTGTTATTTTCAAATGTAAAAGCAATGGAAGAAAGAGAATGAGAGTTAATTAATAAAAAAGGAAAAGGGAAAAAGAAACAACAGCGCATGTATATGAATCAGCTCTTTTAAAAAATGTACATTTCATGGAATTTCTCCTTGAATAACTCAATGCAGAAGAAATGGGCGAATTCAATAATTCAATTCCATCAACTTCATATTCAAAATTTTAAGAGAATTTTTGAACAAAAATTTTTCTCTGCTTAGTAATGCGAAACTTCCTTATACTCTTTTTATGATTAATTTTTCAACACAACATTGAGATTGTAATCGAACATTTTTCTTTTTGATTTTCCGATGACTGAATTAGATGTTGAGTTGCAAGTGGTTGTTGTCTCAGGTGGCCAGAGCCCGATTAAGGGTGTTCTTAAATCAAAAAGGGCAACTTTGTGGCATAAGTTTTAATTCATTTTTGTTAGCAAATGCACGAAACTAGCAGGTGGTGTTATTAAAAAACTATCTAACCGCACTCATTTGTCTGTTTTTGTGCAAGCGTAAGGGTTATTTCGGAGCAAACCGTCAAAAATGACGTTTTAAACCACACTTTCCGTCGAACGGAGAAAAACCGGCCAACAAAAGGTAGAAAAGCGCATGATTACGTGATCAAAATAGCTTATAATTCGGTAGGTAATTTAATTATGTTAAAATGAAAAACCGACTTCGATTCGAAAGTGCTTCCATAGCCAGACCTTCCACTTTTCTATCTTTCCGTTAAAAAATGAATTTCTTAATGAGTCGAAATTTTTTGCGCTTATTGAGCAGAGCAGTTGAGAACAACCTTAATGGTGTAGAGGGCCCAAGGCCCCAGTCGAACAAAAGTAGTAGTAAGATTTTTTTTTATTGGGAGTATTTGAGGTGGTTATCCTTAGCTTATCATACGGTTGTCAAGTTAAATAACATCTTTTTTTCTTTTTTTTTTCTTTTTTAATAAATGCTGGAAATTTCAATCTAGAGATTTGTTTTTTTTTTCCTAAATCATTTTATTAAATTTGGGCCATTAGCAGTGGGTCCAAGCCATGACCTAGTTGGCCTGTGCAATATTCAGAGCTTGAGAACGGCTGTTTTTTCCTAAATCATGCTACTGTCTTATCTGGAAATTCGTTTTACAACGTGAACTTTAACAGCAATTTATGAAAAATCACCTGCCTTTGCTGAAGATAATAATAATAATAATAATAATAATAAACTTCCAGTTCAATTAATAAGAGCACCTGACATTTTGATACATTCCCGAACAAAAATTAATTCAAAATGTTTGAGAAAGTAAGATTTGGATTTCTACTTAACATGCAATACAATTTGGACTTGTGGAAAAAAGCCGAGGTTCTTTTCGAAATCAGATCTGAAAGTGAAAATATTCTAATAATAATATAATAAACTGCAAACAAAATTGAAAAAGGAAATAACGGCCTTTATAACAGATGTAAATTTTCCAAGGGGTGAAAAAAGTCCGGGCTAGGATTCGAACCAGGGATGTACTGGCTGAAGCCGCCAATGCTCGTCCAACTGAGCCACCTCGGACGAATTCTGGAGGACTTTTTCACCCAAATGACCTCAACGATCACAGAATATGGTCTGATACACGGATCAGATCAACAGAATAAATCGGAGGTCAATATTTGGAACTGTAGAAAATCGCTGCATACGAAACTATATTAGATTAATTTTAAACACGATTATTCAAATCGGTAAATTAACTATAACAGATGTAAATTTTCCTCTTATTATTTTGATTTTGTCATTAAAATTATAAAATAAAGCATATACACTAGAAACTTTTGCTAAATTTAGATTGTTAGTTAAAGTATTTAAACCATATGGATAAACTGTTTTAAGGGTGTATTCGAAAAAACGCTTTTCCACCTTCAACAGCTCGAAATTCTCCGATACAATTTCAGACACATTTTTAAATGTAGAAACATGAAATTTGCTGAGAGGATTCTTGAAAGGACGTATGAGGTGCCGTGTGATGTCTTTTTACGCTCAATTCATTAGAATTTGAGTTATAAACAATTATCTTCTCAGCATGACCCTTTTTTTCGTTCTCAAATCTCCCGCTTGGGAAAAATCGGTTCGAAATGCCGTTTTTGATTGCTTTTTTTGCAATATTTTTTGCATTTTTCAAAGAATCGACAATTACGGCACCTTGTGTACTTTCCAAATAAGAGATTTTGAAAGTTTGGTGTATTTGAGAGCAACAATGAATAAATTATGTGCAAAAATAAATCGGAAAATAGGCAGTTTGAATCGAAATACAATTTGAACATAAAATCATTTTCTTTACTTAATCTGTCATTTTTATATTCTACCATGATTAGTAAAGGGGGTGGGGAGTGGGGTGTTGAGGAATGACAACGTATGACATCGTAAGGAAAGAGGGGCTCCAAAATTACCAAAAAGTTGGTAAAGTTAAACGTATAATATCTCCTCAATTGGTTTAGAGATTTTCATGATGACATTCATTATATAGGTGATTCTAAATATTTCTGTTATCTTGTTCCTGGTATGAATAACTGTTTTGATGTTTAAAATTTTATACGTATAAATTTGACGCCAAATTTATGTGGCTGAAATTATCAAGTGGCCAAGAAATTCGTTCTGTCAAGAATGAAAGATTTCTCTTGATAAATCTTAAAGTGGATCTCAAAAGTTAACTATGACTGTAAAACACGTTTTACCTCAACAATAGCCATGAGGTGGGGAAACATTTTTCTGACTTGTCATTGGCCTTGATGGAGGCCACAATCCAAAATTTTTCTAATTTTATTAACTATTTGGAACAAATAGTTGTTGCTCTCAGTTGAGAACTAAAATATATCTGAATCTTTTCATTGGTTGAATTCTGCAACTTATTTAATTTTATTCGTTTCCTGATTGGTCCAAGTTTAATGACCAAAAATGGAATACTTACGTTTTTTATTTTATTCGTTTTGTGATTGGTCCAAGTTTAATGTCCAAAAATGGAATACTCCTGTTGTCACGATGACAAAAAGAGTAATAAAAACTTAAAAAAAAATTAATAATTTAAAAACAAATTGTGGTAGAGATTTCAAACAAATTTCATTAAAAAGTACATTTTTTTCTCTACGCAAGGATGTAAAAATTTGCAGTTATAACAAAACCGGGACATTGCACACTTCTAAAAAAAGTGTTGTATAAATACTTTTCTTCTTCACAAGGAATCAATTTATCGTTTTAATACAAATTTTGACTGTTTTGTTCACATAGCGCACAATAATAAAAAGAAAAGCATTAGAGTCCCGGTTTTATCCGACTTTTCCCTAAAGTCGCTGCGCCTAAAAGAAGAAGAAGGAAAAAAAAAGAAAAGAAAAGAAAAAAAAAGAAAGGGAAAAGGAAAAGGAAAAAAGAAGAAAGAAAGAAAAAGAAGAAAGAAAGAAAAAGAAAAAATAAATTGCAATTTAACAAATTACAACCACTATTTGGAAAATTATATTTTCAAAGACTGTAATATTAAAGACTTATAAATAAATTCCATATTTAAATAATAATAAGCATCATTTTTTTAAAACGTAGTTTACGTTATAACAGAGTCCTATATTACGTACGCCATGGATTAAAAATTAATATTCCTGTGCCAATCATATAAATTTTAAATGAAATTTTAGTTTTACAATTTTTGGAACTGCAAATTTTTAAACTTCTAACCATCACACATTTTCAATTTTTACACCGTCATTTAGAAGAAAAAATGTACTTTTAAACGCAGTTTTTTTTAAAAGTTGTATCTCAATTTGTTTTTAAATTTTAAGTTTTTTTTTTTTTTTTTTTTTTTGTCATCGTGGAAACAGAAGCACTTCATTTCTGGACATTAAACATGAACCAATCAGAAAACGAATAATTTGCGGAATTCAACCAATAAAAAGATTCTGATATACTTTAGATATCCCAGTTCTCTTCCGAGGACAACAACTATTTTCCAAATATAGTTTTAAAAAAGAGCAAAAGGAAGAAAAAGGAGGAGCTCGATTACATAATTTTATTTTATTTATTTGTTTATTATTAATAAGAATTTGCTATGTTTGCGGACAAAAATGAATTTCATACATTTGAGAACAAAAGTGAATTAAAAAATGTGTCAAAAAGCAACCGGTTTTGGATTAGCAATTATGCCACCGTCAATGTTATACCAGTTTGAAAACAACACTTCTAAATTTCAACTGAAAAAGTGTCTGATAATTTATTTGAACTGTAATATTATAACTGCTGAACACCGAATAATTCATTCCGAATAATTCATTAAAATACAGAATCAATTCAATAAAAATAAATCCTAAAATGCCGCACGATGTATTTGGAGAAGTAAAATTTTCCTTACCTTATTGCTTAAAACGAAAGACTAGAAATAATGGATTTCTGCGCGGAAATTTTTACAATTTTTTATTATAAATTAATCGTATGAAATATCCCGATTGAAAAACAATGCTTATAGATCAAATTTCGTTAATTAATTAATTAATTTTTAATTTTAGTGATGAAAAAGCACGGCAAAAATTTGCGAACTTGACTACAATCAAATAACCGTAATAAATAATAATAATAATAATAATAATAATAATAATAATAATAATAATAATAATAATAATAATAATAATAATAATAATAATAATAATAATAATAATAATAATAACAACAAATTATAACAACCAATGGGAATATGAAATTCTAACCAATTTGACATGTTAGAATCAGATTCAGATGACAAAAATTTACTTGATTTAAGTTTACTGGATTTAGATTCAAGTTTATCCAATGGAAATGGTCAGGTAATGGTTTAATAATAATAAGTTTTATATAGCTGCAATCGTTCACTAGATGCAGAGCCCCGAGCCCAAATTTTCTGCTTTACGATGTCAATATTTAATCATTTATTCTTTTAAGGTTGTATTCGAAAAAACGCTTTTCCACCTTCAATAGCTCGAAATTTTCCGATTTAATTTCAGACACATTTTTAAAAGTAGAGACACGAAACTTGCTGAGGGGATTCTTGAAGGGACGTATGAGGTGCCGTGTGATGTCTTTTTACGCTCAATTCATTAGAATTTGAGTTATAAACAATTACCTTATCAGTATGACCCTTTTTTTCGTTCCCAAAACTCCCGCATGGGAAAAATCCGTTCAAATTGGCAACTTTGGCAGCCTTTTTTGCAATATTTTCTACATTTATCAAAGAATCGACCATTACGGCATCTTGAGTACTTTCTGAATAATACAATTTGCCAGTTTCATGCATTTGAGGGCAAAAATGAATTCAAAAATAAATCGGAAAATAAGCAGTTTGAATCGAAACACGCCCTTAAATTTGCCCGGTTTCAATTTTTGATTTTTCCCCCTAACCTGGCTTCCGCTAGAGGACCACAACAACAGAAGAAAAGATAAAGGATCATGGACGCTAAGGCCCTTGTCCCTGCCCGCGAAGACACTCACGAGCTAATGCTATTCTTATGGGGAGGTATTTTTCAAATAAGTCTTTCGCATTTTGACATTTTTTTCTTTTCTTTTTTTTTTTCTTTTTTTTTCTTTTTTTTTTTTTTTCTTTTTGCATTGGATAGCTGAGGTCCCGCTCGAGATCGCTCTTTGATTACTTTTTCGATTTTGGTCGCAAGTATTTTTTATAAAATTACTTTCATTTTCTGAACCGGTTCTGAAAATAACATAACTATATAAAAATATCTGCGACCAAAATCGAAAAAGTAGTCAACGAGCGATCTGGAGAGGGACCTCAGCTATCCAAAAATAAATAAATAAGTCAAAATGCGAAAGGTTATTAGAAAAATGTCTCCCCATAGGAACAGCATTAGCTCGCCAGTGTCTTCCAGAGGAGGGACACAGAAAGTTAAAAAAGGTAAAAAAATGCGGACACCACAAGATTAATTTTGGACCAAAAACAACAACCATTTTCCAAATGGTTAAAAAAACTCTGTTAATTTTGCTTTAAGGAAAAAAAAAAACACTTTTAGGAAGAACGCCAATACAAAAACTGTTTATTTTACAGCAAAAATCTGTATTTTTTACGAAATTTTATTATTTTAAAAGATTAAACTATTTAACATATTTTGATAGTTTATCTACCTTCAGAGAAATTCAAAAAATTTAATTTCACCAAAATTACTACGAACCTGCCAAAAAACATCAATGAAGAACGTTTCTTCTGATATAAAAATTATTTTTCTAGTTCAAGATCGTGTACATCAAAAATTGTGTAATAGCGATCAAAAATTGTGTTGTGATCGTGTATATCAATTTTTTTAATTACAATGGTAATAAACTATGAGTTATTTTGATTCAAAAATGACGTAATTTTAAAATTTTGAATAACAGTTAACCGGACAGTTACCAACTAATTGTTAACCGCTAAAGTATGGTCACTTTTTCACAATACCAATGGTGACCGTTACGTTTTATTGTATTCGTTCCAATTTATTCTATTTAATATTTTATTTTTTATTAAAAACATATTTATATTTATTTTCTATCCACCCGTATAATGTTTATTAAATATTAATTTAATTCTGTTGTATTTTTTAAAGTCGTAATTAAGTTTGTAGATAATAGATGACTATTTTTTAAAAGACTGTTCTCAAATCCATAGGGCTATTTTCTGACACATTTTAAAATTTTCATTTTTGTTCGAAAATGCACGATGTTGTTATTCAGAAAATATGTAATCGACACACATTTTTCATTTTTTGCTAAGTGCAAATAGTAGTTAAAATGTAGTTAAAATGTTCGTACTTGGATAGAATTTTTTGACATTCGGAAAGGAATTTAATAGCAAATTAATACATTAAATATTTTTCTGTGCAATTTTTGATTTAGCGTTTTCTATCGTAATTTTTTACTTTTTTTTCCATTTCGCATTTTTTTTTTTTTATAAACATTTATAAGAGAAATTAGATCTTAAACTTTCATCTTAACATTTATTCATTACATCATTATTTTCGAATGTTTCTGTTTTTACTATTCTTTGCGACCCGCTCTGAATTTTTGGGCTGCAGTAAAATTTTGTTCTCTTTTCAATAGACTTTTTTTTTTTTTTTTTTTTTTTTTTTTTTTTTTTTGTTATAACGTATAGCCATTTTAGAATTTTCATAAATTATTTCTCTGATTATCAGTTTTTTACGTTTTGAAGATATTTTTAAAATTTGGTACACTGTAAAAATAATACCGACACTTCACGCCAAAAATAGTATAACAAAGCACCACGAATAAATTGGCGTAATAAACCACCAGCAATCGAGTGGTGTAAACAACTATCACATTTGGTGGCAACTCAGTTGCCACCATGTTTGGTGCAAAGTCACACTACCGCGTATTTAGCATATTTATACAGCAAAAAAAAAAAAAAAAAAAAAAAATTAAAGATTACATTTTAAAATTAATACAGTCATAGTTTAAAATAAATAGTTTCTTGCAAAGAGGCTGCTAAACTTTCTTTTAACTGAAACATTTCTTTATAACGAACATTTTAAACATATTACTAGTTTTTACGAAATTTCCTATATATTTATACTTTGACAGCAAAATAAAAAAGAATTTAAAGATTATATTTTAAATTTTATACAATTTAATTTCAAATAAATAGTTTGACGCAAAGAGGGTGCGAAACTTTCTTTTAATTGAGACAATTTATTATAACACACATTTAAAATATATTACTAGTTGGTAAACAACGAAATTTCCTATATTCACATGCTTAAAAATATCTTTTTCATATGTTAATAAATGCGTCCAATTCATGTAATAACGAATGTAATAAAATTCATGTAATAACGAATTTTTTATGAAAATATTTTTTTTTGTCTAAAAATAATCTGTGCATTAGTTTTGATATAAATCAATTACTAAAATTACAGCAATTTATTTATGTTAGGCAGTTTTTTTTTTTTTTTTTTTTTTCAATGAATATTGCATTTGATAACACTAATTTTGGGAATTAATCTTTCATCTGAAAATAAAAATTAAAACCATTAACATTACTTTTAAAATATCAAAGTGATTGATGAAAAAGTAGTTCTGATTGAACAGTTTAAATTCATCGGACATTTAAAAAGAAAAATATTTTTTTATTTATTTTATTTTATTTTATTTTATTTTATTTTATTTTATTTTATTTTATTTTTTTATTTTTTTTTTTTACAGAAAAAAACTGTTTTAATGAAAAATTGCAGTTTTCGTTGAACATTTTAAACTCACCAGACATTTTTAGAGAAAAAAAATCTTTATTATTTATTTATTTATTTATTTAACAGAAGAAAACTGTTTTAATGAAAAATTACTTTTAAAATATCAAAGTGATTGAAAAAAAAAAACAGTTCTCATAAAACATGTTAAAATCATCAAACAATTTTACAGATTAAAAAAAAAAAAGAAAAAAATCTTTATTTGTTACAAAAAAAAAAAAAAAAAAAAAAAAAAAAAAAAAAACTTTTTTAATGAAAAATTACAGATTTTGTTGTTGTTGTTGTTGTTACTGTAAATTAAACGGTTTTCTTACTGGTACTAACCTTGACAGTTTTTTTTCTGTCAATTTAAAATTTTCTTTTACAGTGTACACAGAAAGAAAATGAGTTAAAATATTGATTCCCTGGTGAGATATTTTAAATATACGAAAACTACACAAGTCCATAGACTTAACATTAAAAAAAGGACGAATTCAGAAGTTGACTGTTTTGAGAATTAATAAAACGAGGTGGAACCCGCCGAAATTCGACGAAAGAAAATGTTTAAGACGGAACTGTTTCATTCATTTATGATAAATCTACAAAATTAGTCACAGTAAAAAAATACATCTTATATTGGTCAGTCTAGCTTTCAGACAAATATTATTTTTAAATAAAATTAACAAAATACTATTTCTATAAAACTCAAGTTTTCAAACTATTAAAATTAAACTTTATATTGCATAGATAATCAGCAAGTTATAATAAAAATAAGTTATTGTGATGAAGTTATCAATCGAGGCGCTTATGTTTAATATAAATGCGAATAAAAAAAAAAAAAAAAAAAAAAAAAAAGAGAGAGAGAGAGAGAGAGAAAGAGGATATTCCAAATTGACATGATCGCAGACGATATATTTGACACAGTATACGCATTTTAATTTATATTTATCTATTTTTTCTTTCAATTTTAAGAGAAAATGGAGTGATTCTGTTGCCACAATTACAAAAGTGGTACTGAAAATTATATATATAAAAAAATAATAATAATATCTCAAAAAAGGATTAAGATACAGATTTGAAACAAATTGCGTTTAAAAGTATATTTTTTTCTCGATGCGATGGTGTAAAAATTTAAAATGCGCCATGTTTAGCAGTGTAATTTTTTTTCAGTAACGAAAATTGCAAAACGGGTATTGCATGTGAAAGTGTTGCCATTCGCAAATTGACGTAGGCGTTACGCACAGATACATTCGGCCTTTATAATATAGATTATTCTAGAATGCATAAAATAAAAGTGAAAATATATAACGTAAATATATAAAGAGTTTGTACGTACAAAACGTTTGTACAACGTTTGTACTTTATAACTTCAGATTTTAATAGAAAATTATTTTGCTATTTATATATATTACACGTACAAAAGTAATTGAGAAAGAAAACAAGGATTACCCCGCCTACCCTCTGGTTTACAAAATAGCCCCCTCCCCCCCTCTTAAACCTCATTCAAAAAATTGGCACCTTTCTTGCTTCTCAGTTAAAAAAAAAAAAAAAAATCTCTAATTTTATTTTTATTTTTTATCATTCTTTCCTTTTTTTTCCCGAAGTACGTATACTCCAAATATTTTTTAATTAAATAAAATTCTTACAATTAGAAAATTATTTTGTGCCGTTGATGAATTAATTATTTTTTAATCTACATGGAGATGAACTAACTTGGGTTACACATGTAATTAATCAATAATTATGTATATTTATGCATGTATTAATTATTCAACATCTTAAAATAATTTTTGCTTTCGTTTTGGCCGAAAATAAGATTACAAAATTCAGTTTCGGTTTCGTTTTCGGTCTTACACTATATTTAATTTTTTACACCTTAAAAATAATTTTTCTTAAAATAGCAAGATAAAAATTAAATTGTTTTTCATATAAATTTATTCTCGTTTATACCTTAATTTATATAAATTACAAATGTTTTTTCTATATAAAAATTATGGAAACAACACTTTAAATAAAAATCTTTTCTTTATCAAAATTAAATCACGAACATCCCATAAATCGCGACGCAAATTAAAAATAATTAATTAGAACAGAAAATAAACATACTTCAAACACTACGAACAATTCTGTTGTTGAAAAATTAATGACTACCTTCGAAAACAGGCTGAAAAAACTCCGATAAGGCACTTAAATTTCTGTCATTAAACGCTAAGATAAGCGAATACAATATGTACAGCAAAAAGCGTAAAATATGACAGTAAAATAAGAAGATTTTTTTTTTTCAGTGGGAGTAATTAATTTACACTTCATTCATTAACTGATCATATCGCTTAATTTTTTAAAAGTCACATGCAATGTTTTTTTTTTTTTAAACCGCCCGCCTTCTAAAGGGTGCGGCTATTTTTTTTCAACCATTGGCAAAATTGAAAGGCGTGGCTTATTTTAGAACCTCCCAACACGTAGAGTGCCCGCCTCTATTGGTCGGAGTTTTCGCGGCGGCGATTAGAGACAACGCAGGCGCGAATGTTGCTTCAGACGTGGAGTGCAAAGTACAGTGGATAAGTGTCTAAACATTCTCTTTGATGTCAAATGACATCATTCCACGAGAAGATGACACTTGTGGTTTTGAAAAGATGAACTTGTGACCCTGACGCCGCCATGTTTGATTCGGAACGATAGCCTGCAGTTCTTGTTCTGGTGTTTATGAAAGAAGTTGCCACAACGATCGGAAGCTACTTTTGTTTACAAACCGATTTAGACAGAACTCGTGCAACCGATCTTTGAAAGATGTTGATATATTTTCATTTTAAACTGGCTGAACAAATTTCGTTTCGAATATTGGAACATTAAAGTGTATTTTACTTTCTGATGGCAATAATACATTTTTTTCTTAGTGAAAAGTAAAAGAAAAGTGTAAATATATTTATGTTACATGCAAATGTTTTTGTGATAAGATTTTTTCAAGTAGTTAAATAATTACCATACTTAGATAAAGTAACATTAATTAAATTTTATATGTGATAAAGATTATTGAGAAGTGGACAAATAGTTTTAAAAAATGTTAAATAAGATGATTTATTACTTTTAGAAATCATTTCAAAAGTAATAGTGGCAATAACAAGAAATTGTGAAATTAAATAATATTTATTTTTCCATAGTAAAACAATACTTTTTGGGAAAAATATCGCTGAAAATAAGTAGATTTTTAAAATAAATTCTTTTTGGTTAATTCAGATGAATTGAAATTTATGAAGACAGATCATAAAAAGAAGATAATATTTCCAAAACTAATTTAAATTTAGAAAAATAATATCTTTGGAACTGGAAAAGAATGATTCTTTGTTTATTTATTGAATTATAAAAATATTTTTAAAAAAGCATTCAATATATCAAAGACAATAATGAACTCTGTGTCACCAAATGATCCTAAAAGCTTTATATGAAGCAGCAATTACTGTTTTGCCGACATTAATTTTGAAACTATAAAACTTTCCCAATGTTGCTCGTTGGACCGGACACTTGCACCACACCGACTATGCAAGAGACTCAGTCGGTTTCTCCCCGAGACTCCGCGGGGAAGAATCCTTCCGCTACGGACTTTTCCATTGCTGCCATTATGGCCAAGGGATCATCGGGTACGACTAAAGAAAGCAAAGCAGCAAACGAAGGTAAGCTTTAATTGTTATTAATTCAATGAAAACTATCTGTAACAATATTAAAAAGACCTAAAAAAATCGTTATAGACAGGGTCAAGACCACTTTCGATTTAACACTGCAAAGTGAAATCTCCAGATCTGTCTTATTAGCAGATTTTATTAAAAATTTTATTACCATAGAGGATAATATTAATATATGTTTATTTATTTTCTACACTAAATATGTATATTGGACATTTTTATTCAAGTTTTATAAAAAGTTTCACACCAGAATATTTTACAAGATTATTTATTCATTCCTTTATTTATCTTTGTGAATGCGTTGGTTGTGTGTGTGTATAGAAAATAAGGGCGTTGTTATAGATAATGTGCATGTTTGTAAACAAACTGGCTTTTTTCGCGACAGCTCAACTTGCTATTGGCAAAATTTCGAATTGAACTGCATTAGAAAATTATAAACTAAATGTAATTTCTACGTCGATATAATAAATTTCATTTTATTGCATTATACGCAGGAAATAATACTTTATAAATTACTAACTCTCCAAGAATTATTTTTTTTGCCAACCATAAGTTGAGAAGTACATCCTTTTTCGGGTGCGTGACGTCACATGCACATTATCTATTAAAGTATTTTCTGATTGGAATCAAAATATTGTTATTTGGCATCGATGAACTGGCCGGTTTGGATAAAATTTAGAGCTATAATGATTGCTGGTACTTTAATAAAATATTATTATTAAAGTAATAAAAAATTGCTATTAAAGTAACTTCTGATTTGAGTCAAAATTATGTTATTAAAGTAATTTTTGATTTGAATCAAAATCTATATATTTAAAACACCTGGCTGTTTTTTTGGACATCAGCCCTGAGCTTTCTACTGTCCCGATTTTGATAATTATTTTTTTAAATGAAAGCTGTTTATGTGTAGATGTGCCCATTCTGGCTAATTTTTAATTTATTTCAATTTTTATATTTTATTTTTAATTTTAAAAGCTTTTTCATGACATTTCTTCAAAACAGTGGCAAAAGGTTAAGCTTTTCTCAAATTTTATTTTGTTTCATTATTTTCCACCAATCAGGAGATTGATCTCATCGGTGAATGTATAATCGCATTTCAAAAATAAATAAATAAATAAATAAAATAAATAAATAAAAATAAAATAAAATAAATAAAGGTTTTTGTTAATCATAATAAAATGATTGCTCATAATTATTCCCTGCAATACACAGATTATTTACTGAGTAATATTATTAAGTAATATGTAAGTAAAATAACAGAAGATAAACTTTAATAAAATATACTATCTAAAGCGAAATTTTGTCGATGGAGAAAATGTCGTCATACAGAAACCAGATAAATTTGTTCCATGAATATAATATACATTGTTATAGCTGTGTCAGTGATGATGTCATATTCACTGACTTTAATTCCTGCATCTAAATAAAGTGAACTTCTATTAATGTGAATGTCCATGGTGTGCTCAAATGAAAATATTTCTATAAACTGAGCCATTTCTATTTAATTATGATGAATATTTTATGAAAAACTAAAGAATTCTTAAATCACGCTTTTATTTAAGAAAAAGTTGAGTATTTCTGAAGGTGTAAATGATATCATATTAGAAAAAAAAAAGAATAAAACCTGTGATATGCCGGTATTCTATATTTCTATCTTACATAATATCAAAAAATAATTAAAATCATTTCGTTGTATTAAGTTATTGTTTTTTTTTTTAAAAAATCTGCATTTCAGCAACAAATACAAAAATGTTATTCTTTTTAATAACAGATATATCGTTTTTTTTTTCTTTTTGTTGTTGCCATAACAATAAAATTAATTTTTACAAGTTCATGGAGGATACAACAAACCAATAAATAAATTAAATTTATTGCAAGTGCTGTAAATGTGTAGTGGGTTGGTTAAGCAGTTTAGTAAGTCCCTGTTTCTATTATAATTAAAATGTTTCATTGATATTATAATTATTGTACAGTTGTCAAGCGATATTTAAACGAAGAAAAAATAAACTAAGCAGATATTTTTGAATTCGTCTTCTGGGGTATAATATTAACTTCCGAAATAATTTGGCATTTAAATAATATTTAAGGTTTAGAAACCGCATTAAAAAAAGAATTGTAGCTGAAGTTAAGTCCAACATAGTAATTTATGAGTTGTTTTCCTTATTTTTTTTTTTTTTTCTGAAGTTTGTACATCTTCATCATGAAAAGCTATCTTGTTTATTTCGCTCAGTATTTTACTGTCCATATAAGATTGATATATATCATACCTAATATATATTCTTTTCCGTCGAGTTTCGACGGGTGCAGCTAGTTATGTTATTAAGGTAATTTCTGATTTTAATCAAAATATTATTACTTGGTATCGGTGAACTGACCAATTTGGGGAAAATTTAGTACTATAATAATTGCTGGTGTGTTAATAAAATATTGTTATTAAAGTAATAAAAATTATTAATAAAAGATAGTTGTTAAAGTAATTTATGACTTGTATCAAAATTGTGTTATTAAGGTAATTTCTGATTTGAATCAAAATATTGTTATTTGATATCGGTGAATTGGCCGGTTCGCGTAAAATTTACGGCTATAATAATTGCTGATGCGTTAATAAAGTATACAGAGGAGGCAGATTTATAATGATCAACTGACAAATGTTTCCCTTCCATTTCCTTTTTTCATGATCCAAATACTTTTCCGTTTTAAGAGAGTGGCATAGAAAATATATTTCTTTTAAATACAACCTTAAAAGAAAATAGTAATAATTATCTAATTTTAAGAAAAGTTTGATACAACTTAAATGAAAAATGGTTACCGAATTAATTTATATTGTATATAAAAGTGTTCAACTTAAATTTAATGAACAGTTTTGAATTCAGACACTTTTTTCCGGGAGAGACTTTTGTAACTCCAGGGGGGGAAGGGGCGGGGAGGGATTTTCACTTTTTGGCCATTGAAAACACAAAATCTCAAATTTTTTTGGGAGGACAATTCATTGCTCCGTGGGGGGCGGGGAGGACTGTTAAGCACTGAAATGAACGCTGTGAAACATTGAGAAATTTGAAGAGTGTCTTATAATTTTTGGCAATAATGCCTTTTTCAATAAACAAAATTAACAATGTTTTGATGAATATTAATTAACATTTTATAATTAGCCTAATTAAGAATGGAGATTATTTTACTTGCAAAAGTAATATAATTTGCCAAAGTTTTAATTAAAAAACAGCTTTATTAACAAAATTTTTTTAAGCGTTATAGTTAAAATGTACAACTCTAATGCACTCTAACTCTGTAATTAACACTCTATCGCTAACTCTGTGACTCATATGTGTGATGTGTGAGTGTGTTGGCTGCGAGGGTGAGGGGGAGTTATTAATTTCTGATTTGATACAAGATATTGTTATTTGGTTTCAGTCAACTGACCAGTTCGTTTAAAATTTAGTGCTATAATAATTGTTGATGCGTTAATAAAATATACACAGGAGGCAGATTTACAACTGACAAATGTTTCCTTTCCTTTTCCCTTTTCCATGATTCTGATGCCCTTCTGTTCTAGGGAGTGGCATAGAAAATATATTTTTTTAAATACAACCTAAAAAGAAGAAGGTAATAATTATCCAATTTTAAGAAAAGTTTGGTATAACTTAAATGAAAAATGGTAGCGAATTAATTTACATTATATATTAAAGTGTTCAACTGAAACTTAATAAATGTACAATTAAATTGAGTAACGTTGAGAAAAAAACTGGTGAAATTTGACTGTCTTATAATTTTTGGTAATAATGCCTTTTTCAAGAAACAAATTAACAATGTTTTGATGAATAGAAGTTAACATTTTATAGTTAGCTTAATTAACAATGGAGATTACTTTGCTTGTAGTAGCAATATAAGCAACAGTTTTAATTAAAAAACAGATTTATTAAAAATTTTTATTTAAGCGTTAGAGTTAAAATTTATAAAATTAAATGCTTGTTAATATTTACTTCCAAAGATACCTTCTATCCAACCTCTATGTCAATGAAATCTTATATGGGGTAGGGTTTTAATCTTTCTTATTCATTTGTTAATCAGTGATATTGTTTGCTCTTTGCAACTATCCTTAATCTTGTTTCAATTGCTAGGGTGTTTGTCGGCTTGTCCCTTTTTGATGATCAGAAGTTCTCTCTTTCCTGTGGATTCACATGCAAAATATGCCTTTAAAAATTATTAATACATAGAGTTTGAGTGAGGTGGCATGTTTGACATTTTTTACAAAAGTAAGACAATCAACTTTGTTTAACACAAAAACAAAAATTTCAGTTTATAGAGTGCAAGGTGAAACACATTTTAATCTCCCTGAACAATATGTAAGAAACATAACATGCAAAAGTTATTTTATAATTCAAGAAATTGCAAGTTTCAAAATGTGTCCCATACCTCCCCACTAACAGGGAGATATGGGACAGCAATAAAACAAAATTAAAAAGTACAAATCTAGTATCGGCTAGATATGCAATCAAAGATTGTCGTTTGATAATGCGTGTGCTACAATATAAAATTCCAGTATCTTCATGACTGGAGTAGAAATTCAGGATTATCAGTCATAAATGGCATTAAAAAATCATCAATTCAATTTATTTACACTTTTAAGTAAATGGATTTATTATCAATGTTAGAATTGATATATTATCCTCCAAAAATGTTTGCATGTTAGCAATTTACATTCATCTTATTAAAAAAAAGGAACTGAACATTTCCTATTGCTCTCTTTATTGGCATGTCCCATTCCTCTTCAGTTCCTTGTTTTGTGCTAAACTTCTTGTTTAAACAGAAATGATACTTTTAGGCTTTGTTTAAATTATGGATGATATACAGTATAATGTTCCATAAATAGTGAAAGTATTACATCTTTGCATAAACAAGTGATTATTATACAGAAAGCATGGAAAATATATATGAAGCAAATTTACTTTTGATTATTGAAATAATCTTTTATACTTTGTACAATTGCAAGCTTATACAGATCAAAAATATTTTTCAACTGAAGATTGAACTACCATTACTGCATCTTGTGTACGATTGATGAAATATTTAGAATGATATATAAAGAGAAAAATCTAATGTCCCATTCCTCCCACTGTCCCACTTTCCTCTTTAATAGGAACAAGAAAAATATGATACATCTTAAATAAAATTATACATTTAATTAATTTTTATTTGTTTGTATGGAAGCAAGACTTGTTTACTATTTTTATGATAATAATAATTAATAATGAAAAATCATTTTGTTGTTACAATTAATGTTCAAAAATTTCAATTAAAAATGTTTGAAAGCTTATATACAGGACATCAACATTACACAAAGAGAAAAATAAGTGCCAAAACAAGAATCAACTACAGTTTAAGAAATCACTTCACTTCTTCAACAATTTTGTTTACTTTGAAAACTATGATTCGAATGGTGAACTCACTGCATGTCAGTGGTTTTTAGCGGATATTTAATTAAATTAAAAAAAAGTTTATAAAAATTAACATTGTTTAAAACCCATACTACTTTTTTAAAAATAGATATTTTTGCTCCCCTGCCCCCAATTTTAAGATTTTCAAATGTGTGTTACACAATTTCAAATGTGTATTATGGATTTTTAGATACAGTTAATATTACATTTAATATGGTTTTTTTTTTTTTTTTTTTCTGATATAATTATGTAAAATGATGAAATCTAACACTTCTTCATATATTTTTATTAAAAAAAAAAAAAAAAAAAAAAAAAAAAAAAAAATGAAAAACTTGAAGGCTAATTCCATGCGCAATTTATTACACATAATAGAGTAAATAAGATGTGCAAAAAAGTTTAAAATTCCATTTCAAATACAAAAAAATGCCTTAGCATTTTTAAAACATGAAAATGCTGAAAACATGAACATGGAGAAAAAAACATTTTAAGTTTTCATTTATGTGAGTAATTGCGCTGAATGTATTAACGAAATTTACAATATCTCGCGATATAATTGAAGTATGTGTAAAATGAATTGTCAAATCATTCACAATTAAACAGACTTTCATTAAATATTAAAAAAGAAAAATCGATTTTTTGACTAATTTTAAGGTAAGCTGCCAACTTAAATACATTGTTAGCGATGTCTTTTGTATTCATCATATCATAAACCTGCAGGGACCTATTTACAAATTTGGAATCCCTGTAGGCACAGATGCTTACAGGGGCTCCCTTGCACCGATACTTACAGGGGAATTGACTAAAAAAAACGAAAAAAAGAAAAAAGATAGTTACTAAAATAACCGTTATTGACTTTAAAATATTTTGAAAAAAAAAAAAAAAAAAAAAAAAATATATATCTATATATATAGGGTAACATCCCCAGTAATTGGCACATTAAGAATTTGTCTTTATACTTACTTCTTTTTTCATTACCAAGAAATAAAATATTTACTTGCAAATATTTTTAAACCAAAGAGTGCATATCTGTGCACCTATTTTGCCCACTAAAAGCAAAAATATTTGAAAAAGTATTTTTATAAATATATTTATTAAAAGTTGCTGTAATCACCAGTAATTGGCACATTTGGATTACATTCAAATTATACATTGGATTATTACACAAATTGGATCAAATTATACATTGGGCATTATACATTAGATTACATTCAAATTACTTTTTAAAAAAATATATAAACAAAGCAATGACCAGAAATTCGCAAAATTCTAAAATCCGCACAATCTGTGGTCTCAAGCTGTACAGATTTGAGGGAATCTACTGTATTGTCATCTAGTAGCATAAATCAAAGTTATAATTTTTAAAGTAAATGAGCATATAACTGGTATATGGTCTTGCAGTTTTAAAAGACTGGATATAAATCTTATTTTAGGACATTTTTGTAGGATGTGCCAATCACTGGTGCCTGCCAATTACTGGGGATGTTACCCTATATATATATATATATATATATATATATATATATATATATATATATATATATATATATATATGATAGTCAAAAATTATTTTTTTTAATTATTTAACAATTATGAAATTTTAATGAGTAGACATTTTATAATAAAAAGTGTGGTGCTAATTAGCTTTTTCTATGCAAGTGTATATCTCTGGAATGATAAAGTATGAAACAATTAATAATACATTTTCAACAACACCAAGCTTCGATTATTTAAAGCATTAGTATGCTCTACATTCGGCAAGCTATACTCACCAACACTTAAATAATCTGACTGGTAACAGGAAAAGGATTAAATAAGAATTAAAGATACAATCTATTTTTAAAGTGAGAAAGGTAAAAGAAGGCATTATCTATAATAATGTAATAAATTGATGTTTCAGACAAAATAAACAACGTTATAAAAATGCAATATGTGCTTAAGGGAGACAAGAAAAAACCCAAAATTTTTATTATTGATTTTAAAGTAATGAATTTTGGTGTACTACTTAAGAATCTTTTTGTAAGGAATAATTAGCAAAAAAATTCACATTTTATTAAACAGTATATTTTTTATGGGGATTTTTACGATATTTTTTTGTCGAAAAATACACTTTTTAAAATTACTACTCCTCATTCAATTTTCAATATTTTGGTATTACTAAAATTTCTTAAATAGTGTTATAGTATATAGAAAAGAACTAAGGAGAGATATTTTTAATTTTCTATTTTAATCGGCTATAATAAAAAAAAAAATAAAATACGCATGGTAAATTTCCTTAAATTCGTTATAATTTTCATGTTTACCAATTTATGTAAAATTTTCAGAAATAGTTAAAAAAAAAATCTCTCCTTACTTTTCTTGCAAATTTTTTTAAGATTCTAAAAACATAAACACTTTGTTTCTAAATCATTTTACCACTGAGCCTTAGTACTTTGAACTTAGGCAAAATATGAAAAAAGTCATTTTCAGGAAAACACGTTTTAAATGGCCGCTAGTCCTTTAAACTCTATAGTGAGTACAATTAAAAAAGCTCATTTTCTACCAGTTCCAAGTGTCAACGAGTTCTGGAATTTTGCATGGATATTCGCAAATATGTATTTTATCGTTTTCTGCGATAAAAATTTTTTTGAACTTTTGATGATTTTTGGCCGAAAATAGGGTACGGGTCTCCCTTAATATAAAGTAGAATGAAATGTAAAATTTTATTGAATATTAAAACTTCATCAGGTGTTAAACAATAATTGAAAAACCCACAGAAGCATTTGGGGGAGCCTGAAAATCAGAGGCCCTGGGCTCGTGCCCCGAATGCCCTGCCGTAAATCTTGCACTGCAAACCTCTGTTTGAAGAATGTCATATATTTAATTAATGTCAATGATTATTTAATTTTTAAATGAAATGATTTTTAATTTCATTTTGTATTTTTCTTCGAATCAATATCTCTCGAGAAATTTTATTTTCCCTTATTTTGGGGGATAATTAAAACTTACAATCGACAAATGCTTTTTTCATAAAATTGATCGCTAAAAAAATTGATTTAAGCAAACTTCGAACAAGAACTGATTTTTAAAATTTTGTTATAGTTTAGGCAGCCAATATTGCTCAAAGAGATCTGAAATATAGCTAACATCCGAGTGATAAGTGGGATTCAACAGGGAGATATATAAAGGAGAAAACTTATAATCTTCATATCACAAACCTCTTTTTAGAGAATATCATAAATTCGATCATTGTCAATGATTTTTTGATTTTCAAATGAAAAAAGACTTTTAGTTTTTTATACTATATTTTGCTTCAAATCAATGTCTCTTGAAAAATTTTATTTTCCTTTATCTTGGGGAGAATTAAAAAGTACAATTGAATTTCTCGATTTCCTATCTCAAAATATTTATACATTTTGAGATATATTATGAGAATATCTATTGAAATATTTAAGCAAGCTTTGAACAAGAATTAACTTTTAAAATTTTAATACTATTTGAGCAGCTAATATTGCTCAAAGAGATCTGGCATATGGCTAGCATTCAAGTCCTAATAAGTAAAAATCAACAGAGATATACATAAGAAATATCTTCTAATCTTCGTATCATCACAAACCTCTGTTTAAGAACATAATAAATTCGATCACTGTCAATAAATTTTTGATTTATATATATATATATATATATATATATATATATATATATATATATATATATATATATATATATGCTTTGAATCTGTGTCTCTTGAAAAAATTTAATTTTCCTTAATATGGAAAAGATTTAAAAAGTACAATCGACAAATGCTTTTCTCAAAAATTTATTTAAACCCTTTTGAACAAGAACTGACTTTTAAAATTTTGTCATTGTTTAGGCAACCAATATTGCTCAAAGAGCTAATATCCGACTCCTAAAAGTGGGAATCAACAGAGAAATACACATAAGAGATATTTTTTAATCTTTATATTACAAACCTCTGTTTAGAGAATATCATAAATTTGATCATTGTCAATGATTCTTTGATTTTCAGATGAAAGGGTTTTTAGTTTTATTCTATATTTTTGCTTTGAATCAACCGCTCTTGAAAAATTTCAATTTTCCGTGTTTTGGGGGAGAATTAAAAAATACATTTGACAAATAATTTTCTCAAAATATTGATTTAAGCCCGCTTCGAACAAGAACTGACTTTTAATATTTTGTTATTGTTTAAACAGCCAATATTGCTCAAAAAATTCTGACATATGACTAATATCTGATTCCAAATATAGGGGAGAGTGGCGATACTTGAGCATAGGGGATACTTGAGCCACCCCTATTATCTCTACAGTTGGTTAATTTTTCTTTCTAAAACTGCCAATATGGTAACATATTTATAGTTCTGAACATGTAAAAAAGAAATCACACATATTGGTACCATTTTGAAAGTGTAGTAATTAATAGTTGTCTTTTCCCTATCTGAAGTAAATATTTGGGTGCATGGTTTTTTTGTTTTTTTGTAATTAAAGTTTTGTTTAAAGTTGCAACTATATACATAAATTTAATAAGCATAGTTTCAATTGTATTTTGTATCTAAAATAGTTCTAATAGCTGCATGCTTTATTTAGTAAAACTCTAGGAAACAAAAATAGTGGTAGTGGGGATACTTGAGCCAGTGAGAGTGGGGATGCTTGAGCCATGTCTCAACCACCCCTACTAGAAATTAAACATGGGTGAAACAAACAAAAAATAAAATTCCATCCTTATATTCACTAATAGATTTTTTTCTGGATAAAAGGGAGAATAATTTTTCATTTTATTTTTTTTTCTTAAAAAAATAACGACCTAAAAATGTTTCAAAATGTATATTTTTTAAATGAAAATATCCATTTTATTTTTCATTTTGACTAACAAAATAGCCTGTCAAGATAAATGTAAACATAGTTTTCAATTTAACTTTTATTAAATTAAAATAACTTTTTAAACTGTTTTACAGGCTATAATATCTAATACTTTAATTAGTTAAGTCCAACATATTAAAATATTTATTTTTTAATATAACATATTAAGATTAATATTTTATATTGAAATCGTGACCTCTGTTGCTGTAACCTTTTTTTGATTTAACTAAGAAAATTGAAGAAAAATTGGTAAATAAAAGCGCACAAAAAACAAGAAAAGCAGCAAAAATCCCAGTTCAAACTTACCTGCATGGAGCCAAAGAGGAAGACAAAATCTTTTCCTGTGAAATCAAAAAAGTGTTTGAAATAGTAAAATGATACATCTGGCTTAAATTCCGACAGCTACTAAATTAAAAGCATGAGTTTGACAGTATCATCAAAGGAAAATTCTGTCAATGATGGTGATGATGTGAAAAGAAAACCTTCTATTGATAGTTGGTTACTAATAAAATATGCCAGAAAGAAAACTGTGAAAATATTTGTTGGATAAGTGCTTAATATTTTGAAAAGGAAATTTGCCCGATGAATTGCAGATTCCAAATTTAAATGGCTCTGAACTGAGGAGGCTTCTACCGTCGTTATAAGTCAAGTTGAAATTATCCTTCGACAGCCAGTTCTAACGACAAAAAATGATTTTATTACTAGCTTTGTCTTCTCAATTGGTTTTGAAGGACTTTATGTTTCATGATTTATCATTCTGTAAAATGTTTGTGCAAAAATAAAGCGAAAAAAATTACTTTTGTAGGTATTTTTCCGTCGTGGCTCAAGTATCCCTTCACTATGGCTCAAGTATCCCCCCCATGGGGATACTTGAGCCACTATGTAAAACAAAAAATAAACACTTATTATACATAGAAAAATCGTTCAAAATTAATTGAAAGTGGTTTTCAGTTGAAGAAAAAATATTAAATTTTCATTTTCAATATTTTATTTTATTCTAAGAAATTATAAAAAATTTTAAAAAATTAAAATTCAAAAAATGGCTCAAGTGTCCCCATCTTCCCCTATATACATACTTTGGGGGGGGGGAAAGGAGGGGGGAGCAGCATCAGCCTCTATATAAAAAAATATTTAGTTTATAACATTACATTGTCTTTGAATTACTATCGAAAAGATCATTTCTGTAACAAGTAAATTAAAGCACATTTACTCTCGTATATTAGTATTTATTTCTATCATATTTATAGTTGTTGTGCAGTGGTTGATGGTAATAGAAAAAATAATGGTGATTTTTAAAATCACTGTTTACTATCGTAATCATTACTTATGAGTATATGATTATTGGGGTTCGAATCCAATCGCGTCCGTTGGACTGATAGTTCGGAGTTTACCGTAGTTTTCTTCGAAGCTTAGATTTCCTTGTGTAAATACGGTTAGGTCCTCTTAGAAAGACACCCCCCCCCCACGGCCGGGAATCCCCCCATTAGGGCCTATAACCTATGTGTTGATAATTGGCCGTCAAAACACAACCAACCAACCAACTATGATTATTGGGAAATGAATTTTAGTCATAAACTAAGAATAGTGATTTTATGTATAGCACTTCGCATCCTGACCCCCCCTTTTTTTTTTTCAGATAACTAAAGAGTCAATCCATTTCGAATCACCAAGGTCGCTCGACATTTTTAATTTTTCTAATCTTTTAACCGAGCTTTCTTTATGTTTTCCGAGTTTAGAAGTATGATTAAATTTTTTTTAATCATAGAATTCTGTTTAGATGATCATTTTTAACAAGCTACACATCCATTTTTGAGTGAAAAGCGTGTTTTATAGAAAATTCTATAACTACTTTATTTTTACACTTATTAAAGGGAATCAAAAACCAACATGTTCAGCATAAAATTATCTACATTTTATGTAATTTTTATGTAAAATTTTCATTAAACTTAAGGATCTAGGTCAAAAAAGTTTTAGAAGCGGAGAAATATATTGTCAAGCACCACATTTTGCTGCCATTATTTTTTTATGAGAAAGATCAGATTCGCCTTAAATATTTTTTGCTTACACATATCTCATAGGATTATTTTTTACAAATTTCAGTCTAGAAAATATTTTTCTTTTATTTGTGCAGCTCATCAAAAACTGTGTGTTAAGTCGAATTCTGAAACATTTGGATAGTAAATATCTTTGTAGGTTTGTAGTATACCTAAGCAAAATATATCTGTAATGCTACATATCTGGAACGAAAGAAAAAAGAAACAGACGGGGGGATGATGAATTTTTAGTGAACTGTTATTCGAGAACCAGTTAAGTCTTATTCATAAAATTTTTAATTTAACTTTCTATAATACAAAGACGTTTATTATACTAATTTTTCAGAAATTTTTAGTCAGTCAATTTTGAGGTATTAACATAGTGCCTAAAACAGATTTAAACACAACTTTTGATGAACTGTGCAAAAGCATGAAAAAGGTTTTCAGGATAGAAAATTGTAAAAAAGAAGCAGTCCTGTATAAGAGATTTGTGTGAAAAAAAATATCTAAGATGAGCCTGATTCTTTTCATAAAAAATTATGGAAGCAAAAAGTAATAAACTTTTATTTCTCTATTTTTTTTTATATTATTATTTTAGATTTTTAAGCCTAATGGAAATTTTATAATTACATAAAATGACAAAATAGAATTTTAGACGCTCTTAAAATAGAATTTTTTAAAGGAATCAAAATACAAAAAAAAAGCACTTTTTTTTTTTTTTTTTTTTTCTTAGAGGAAAAAATATATAGATATAGATATACTATACAGGGTGATTCAAAAAAGATGGGGAAAATTTTATGAGGTGATAGTACACATCAAGACAAATAATATTAAATGGGAAACTACTGGTTCCAAACATCTTCCGAAGGAAATAGGCGCCATCAAAGTTTAGGTTCCAAAATTTGAAATGATTACAAAAAACGGAAAAATTGGTCGATTCGTTTGCGGTTTTCACGAAAACTATTCTTTATGTCAGTATTGTCTTGAAAATAAATTATAAAGAAAAATTTCGAAAAATGCCAATAGAGGGCGCTTTAGACTTTGGAGTAACGAACAAAGATTTTTTACTATTATTTTTTGCAACTCATTAAAATTTTTTAGAAGTTTCGATATAAACTTAAATTTTGAGCTCAAAATCTGTGGTTAAGCAGCGCAAACTGAACTGTGTTCAATGGGAGTCGGTAGGTTTAAATTTCAAATGATTATAAAAAACAGAATAATTGGTCAATTGATTTGCGGTTTCCACTAAAACTATTCTTTATGTCAGTATCGTCTTGAAAATAAATTATAAACATAAATTTCGAAAAATGTAGATAGAGGGCGCTTTAGACTTTGGAGTAACATACAACTATTTTTTACCGTTATTTTTTGCGTCTCATTAAATTTTTTTGAAGCTTAGACATAAACTTAAATTTTGTGCTGAAAATCTGAATCGTTGAGACTGGTTAAGTAGCGCTAACTGAATTGTGTTCAATTTGGGTGGGAAGGTTCAAATTTCAAATGATTATACAAAACAGAAAAATTGGTCGATTCGTTTGCGGTTTTGTATAAAACCATTCTTTATGTCAGTATTTCCTTAAAAATAAATTTTAAAGATAAATTTCAAAAAATTCCGTTAAAGGGCGCGTTAAACTTTACAGTAACCAGCAACAATTTTTAACTGTTATTTTTTTATATCTAATTAAATGCTTGCAAAAGCTTAGACTTAAATTTTGAGCTCAAATTCTGAATCGTTGGGAGGAGTTTAGAAGCGCAAACTGAACTGTGTTCAGGAGATGAAATGTTACCCTGCCTACACTACGAACACAGTTCAATTTTTCGCTACTGAATTATTCACAATGATTCAGATTTTGAGCTCAAAATTTAAGTCTAAGCTTTTAAAAGATTTATTTAGATTTAAAAAAAAAAATAACGGTTAAAAATAGCTGTTGGTTACTCTAAAGTTTAAGGCACCCTCTAATAGAATTTTTTGAAAATTATCTTTAAAATTTATTTTCAAGTAAATACTGACATAAAGAATAGTTTTACAGAAAAACGTAAACGAAACGACCAATTTTTCCGTTTTTTATAATCATTTGAAATTTGAACCTTCCCGCCCCCATTGAACACAGTTCAGTTTGTGCTACTTAACCACTCTCAACGATTCAGATATTCTGCTGGAAATTTAAGTTTATGTCTTAACTTCTAAAAAATTTAATGAGATGCAAAAAATAACGGTAAAAAATAGTTGTCCGTTACTCCAAAGTCTAAAGCGCCCTCTATCGGCATTTTTGAAAATTATCTTTGTAATTTATTGTCAAGACAATACTGACATAAAGAATAGTTTTCGTGAAAACCGCAAACGAATCGACCAATTTTTCCGTTTTTTATAATCATTTCAAATTTTGGACCCTAAACTTTGATGGCGCCTACCTCCTTCGGAAGACGTTTGAGACCCTTAGTTTCCCATTTAATATTATTTGTCTTGATTTGTACTATCACCTCTTACAATTTTTCCCATCTTTTTTGAATCACCCTGTATACATACACCGACAGTGCTTAAAATATATTGCTTGAAAATTTCTCAGCACCATAATAGTTTAGATCCATAATCATTTATCATCATAATCTTAGCTCTATTTTTTAAGTCGATAATTAAAAACTCAAAAATGTTAACCATTTTATGTTCTACGTTTCCTTAAAGCTGTTCTCAAATCAAAACTGGCAACTTTATAACGTATAGGTTTTAATTTATTTTGGCTCAGAAATGTATGAAAATATCAGATGTTGTTCAGAAACTATTAAATACCACTCATTTTTCCCGTTTTTTTCCAAACACAGTATATTTTTCAGAAAATAGTGTCATGTTGGGAGTTTTGAATAGATTTTTCCGCGCGATGATAGAAAAACAAATCAAACTGAAGTGGAAAAGACGTTGTTACATGATTGAAAAAGTTCATAACCCAATAGGTAAATTATTGATTAAAAAATGGAATAGATTCCAAATCGTTTCAGGCTTTGGAATTGGTCAGGCTTTGGAATTTTTATATCTTTCTGATAAAAAAATGTGTTTGCGTCAAATATGTCAAAACGTTTTTCGTTTGTTGAGAAGAGCAGTTGAGAACAGCCTTAAGGGGAGTCTTCACTCATTTGAAAACTTCTGATACGTAATGTTAAACTGATGGGCAGGTTAATTTCGAATTACTTGTTTAAATTTAAGTATTTTGAAACGATTTTTTTTTCGTTAGGATAGCTGAGCTCTATCTTTAGCATGATTGTTTTTTACTTTTTCGATGTTAATTGCAGATATTTTTTTTTTTTTTTTTTTTTTTTTTTTTTTTTTTTTTTTTTTTTTTTTTATAAGGATACTTTTAGTTTCAAAACCGGTTCCGAAAGTGAAAGTACCTTTTAAGAAAAAATCTGTAACCAAAATAGAAAAGGTAAAAAACAATCATGCTAAAGATAGAGCTCAGCTATCCTAACGAAAAAAAAAAAATCGTTTAAATATATTAAAATTTAAAAGATAAATTTGAAATTAACCTGTGCATTGGTTTAACATTACGGAGCGGGAGTTTTCAAGTGAGTGAAGACTCCCCTTAAGTGAGTTTTTTCAGTTAACGATTTAAGACAATAGAAAATGTTTATTTTTGTACCTTTCTTAGGAATGATGCAATCCATTATTTGCAGAAATCAAGAATGCGTTGAAAAACAAATGATTCATCACTTTTAGCTGTTCCATTATAATGAATAGTCTAAACGAAAAGATTAGCTCTTCTTTTGTATGCATTTAAATTAATATTCTAGTGTTTTGCATATATTTATACGCTACACTTGATTCAATAACCAAGAATTCATAATCTTCCAAACCAGTCATGCGTTTTTGGAAAATAGAAATGTGCTAAAAATGCTTTTACATACCTAATTTATTATTAATATTATTCTAACTCAGAAAAAAATGCCTCCTCCCCCCCCCCCCCAAAAAAAAAAAAAAAAAAAAAAAAAAAAAGTTGGAATTTGCACATCAAGCGAAGCAAATGAGGTGCTTTCGAACTACAAAAAAGTCTTTAAAATATTCAGATCTTGGCGTAATAATATACAATATTTCGGATACAGTAGTAGCCGAAATATTTTTTGTGTACCTGTAAATACAATCTGCTTTCTATTACACAGGAAGTAATTTGCAATAAACCTCAGCAACGTATATCAATTTCGTGAAATGTGGAATAGTTAAATAGTATTAAAAGGCGCCCCAAACGGGTTTCCCCCCTATACCAATTAAGTAATGAAATACTTTTGTGTGACCTTGTAAATTAATAACAATTATTCTTTACACTCCAGAATGTGCATAATGTATTTTTTAGTATAGACTTCATTAGATGCATACGAATTTTATTTAGTTCGGAAAAGTGTGACATCATTAAAATGCACTTGAAACATTTTTTTTTCCGTTGGCAGTAATGTAATGGGAAACTTTTTACCGTCCCTGTAATTAAACTATACATTAGATTTTCATAACATTTGAAATGACTCGACAAAATTATCCAATAATTACATATTTTAAATTTCAAAACGATTCGGTTTGGTAGTTTTTGCTCTGTTATTATGCAGACAGACGGACGGACTGGACGATGACTATAGATCATCGTTTCATAAATATTTATATAATTACGAACGCCCCTAAAAACTTGTAGTTCACACATAAATTTATAACTAATTTTCATAAATATTTTTTATGAAATGTAATTGCAGAAGCGTTTTAGCACACTTTAACATTAAGGGTGTATTTCGATTGAAATTGCTTATTTTCCGATTTATTTTTAAATTCATTTTCGCTCTCAAATGCATCGAACTGGCAAACTGTCTTATTTAGAAAGTACACCATCATGTGCCGTGATTGTCGATTCTTTGTTAAATGCAGAAAATATTGCAAATAAAGCAATCAAAAACGGCAATTTGAACCGATTTTTCCGAAGCGGGAGATCTGTGAACGAAAAAAAGGGTCATACTGAGAAGATAATTGTTTATAAATTAAATT
Source organism: Maratus speculifer (assembly GCA_964019185.1). Lineage (NCBI taxonomy): Eukaryota > Metazoa > Arthropoda > Arachnida > Araneae > Salticidae > Maratus > Maratus speculifer. The sequence goes on from CAXHSM010001504.1 coordinate 72,002, forward strand.
CTAATGAATTGATCGTAAAAAGACATCACACGACACCTTCTATGTCTCTTCAAAAATCCCCTCAGCAAGTTTCATGTTTCTACTTTAAAAAATGTGTCTGAAATTGTATCGGAAAATTTCGAGCTGTTGAAGATGGAAAAGCGTTTTTTCGAATACACCCTTAAGCGAAATCCAAGGATAAGGTCATTTTATTAAGCTTTTTTAAATCTATTTTGGCCATTTCATTCCTTCGCTTTTATAATTAAGGAAAAAAAAACTTATTTATTAGCACAAATAAAAATTAATTTACTAATGTTTAAATTATTCTATGCTTTTAAAATTAAATAATCGATTATTTTAGTTTTTTTTTTTTTTATTGTTATAAGTTTTTGATAAACAGAAATATAGCGATTTTTTCGTTCACAGGCTATTAAAGCCTGGGAGCTTATGTGCCAGTCCGTTCTGTATGTGCGTATGTGCGTAATGCGATAACTCATGATAAAAATATCCAATTCACTTGAAATTTAGGGTATATGTATATTCTTATAAGGCGCTTCTCTGATTAGTTTTTGGAGTTCATTAGATACGTATAACAGTTATAAGGGGGTTAATGCCTCTCCCCTTAATTTATATAAATGAATGTTTCATGCAGAATTATCAGTTTTCGTTCAAAATTTAGATATAGGATCATTCTGATGAGGTACTTCCGTGATTAGTATTAGGTGTTCTTTGGACAAGTATAAATAGGGGAAACGGGGAGCTCGTGCCCCTCCCCTTAATTGACATAAATGGGTTTTTCATGCAGAAATATCAGTTTTTGATCCAAATTTAGATATAGGACAATTCTGATGAGACACCTCCGAGATTATATTATTCAGGAAGATTTTTTATATGATAAATAATATCCCTGATTCCTTTAAGGGATTCAGTTTTTAAGTATAAATCTGGGAAATGGAGGTAGCTGATTCCCCCTCTTAATTTGTTTTTCGAACGGAATTAAGCCTTGAAATTATAAGGCTGTAATATACAATTAGTATGCGTAGCCTGTGAGTTCAATGCCATCAGTTTAACTGGGCAATATTCTTTTTATTTTTTAATATGCTTCCCCTTCCTCCAGCAAATAAAGAAAGTTTATTTAAAATTTTTAACTCGTACATATCTTTTTAAAAGGTAATTATAAGTTGTATTAGCAATATTAGCGATAACAGATATTCAGTGGAAATTGTTACAGTAGGATCATGGCCTTTTTGCTCTTTGAAACCTTGGAAAACTTTGTGAATTCGATTGCAACATTATACTTTAATATCTCATCATTAATTTTGGGCAGTAAGATTTATATATACATTTATATATACTAGCATTATTTATTCATTTATTTTTATTTAATTTAATTTATTTTGTTAAGTGATTTATCAAATCGAAGCCAGAATTGTCAAAGCCCGATTAATTTTGTTGAGAGCTTAAAGCCCAGAATTTTCCGAACCTAGAAGAAAACGTCTGGCTTCAGTAACAACTTACCTTTGTCATAATAGAAAAAAATTACCGTTTTTTTTTTATTTGAAAATTTACATTATGGATATTTCATCAGCTTTAGATTTCCATTCTTCGGTTTGGTTCTAAGCGAAGAAACGTTGTCTTTCCTTTGTACAAATTAAAATTAATTACTGATTAAATTGATATATGCTACGCATTAAATGGGTAAGAATTTTAGTTTCTTAAACAACTGGTCAGGCGTTCCTACAAAAAGAAACATATTTAAAATGACATAATATATCAGTTTTATTTTCAATATTATGGTAGAGATGTTGCCGAAAATGTTTTTATAGTATAAATGTAAATGTTGAAATGTCGGTAAAATTTATCAAAATAAGCATTTGATGATGAGAATATTAAGATAATTATTAATAAGAGTATCATGATTACAATACCAATTTAAGAATTGTTATATTTAATAGCTATAGGAAGATTATTAATATTAAAAATTTCAACTTTTTACAATGAAATCAGGCATTTAATTTTAATTTACAGCCAGTAAAACACAATTAAAAAAAAAGGGCAATATTTACAACAAAATCGGAAAAAAATGAGAGCTTCGTGTTGAATTAATAGTAAAGTAAGATTAGTTTCTTTCTTCTTTAGCAATTTTACAGTTTCCCCAATGCCTAAGCTATTAATGTTAGGCTCGTGTGAACTAATCCTGGTTTACTTAAAAAATGGCTATTTGGAATAATCACTTATTCCAAATAGCCTATCATAATCGGGAGGTCCCGATTATGATAGCATGGAAGCAAATGAAGACTTCAGGCCTTCCTGTTTCATCCCAAATTACACTGATGATCAATTACACACATAAATTATATAATTTTGAAGTCCTCTAATGTGGGAGCTCTGAAAAAATGTCTGGTTCACTTATGTAGTAATAACTGCGGCCATATTATCATACTAGTAATATGGCTGCAGCTGTTAAAGACGAAATATATATATATATATTTCGGGGGGGGGGGGAGGACGGAAAAAAAGAGTACACAGAAATGAGTAAATCGATGTACTCATACGGAACTGAGTGTATGTTTAGATCAGAAACGAACCTATATGTTTTTTCAAACATGAAACATCACATATTATCTAACTCAAAAGGAACTATAATTTTGTGCTATGTAATGGATTATTTCATACATGGCGACACAAGGGGCTGTCCATAAATGATGCCACCCTTTTTTAAAAATATTTTTAACTCCCTCCCACTTTTGTTACAAAGTGTCACACCTCACCATACCCCCCACCTCCTCTCTTGTCACATGTATTATATAAACATATACTTGTTGTTCAGAAACAAAGACTACGTTATAGATCTTATTTAAAATTTTATTTTTAAATTTTATCCATGTGTTTTATTTTTGTCATTTGCGAGCCTAACAATAAAAATGATTCGTGTTCATATTTTGTATGAAATGAGGTTAAGGTTTACAGAATATATATCTATATCTATATCTATCTGTATATATATATAAATACTTTTATAAATACATCCAAAGTTATTCAGACAATACCATTAAATAAACCAATGAAACCAGTATTTTTACAGTCATATTATTAAAAACAGTTGAAGTTTGAAGAGAAATAGAAGGCAGATTACCAAATTACTAAGAAATATATGGATAAATGGACATTATATAACCAGAGTAATTCATATATTACCATACAATAAACCAATGAAACCAGTCTTTTTACAATCATCTTATTGAAAACAGTTGAAGTTCGAAGTGAAATAGAAGGCAGATTACCAAAATAATGAAAGATAAATGGATAAAAAGACAGTAGAAGGCTTTCCTATTAAACTACTTCTTCAGGGGTGTATAGTTTAACAAAAAAGCAAAAACATCCAACCAGTTTCTGTTATGAGCCGTGCTGAAAGCTAAGAATTCGACTCACAATACACCCGACTGGCTGGAAGCTATTCACATGACAAATTAGTAGAAAGATACTCATTGAAGAAAATAAAATCAATATGACAAAATAACAATAATATAATATTCCTTAAAAAAAATATATATATATACTAAAATATTTATCATTACCTAAATTCTAGCAAGATTTGTAGTGCAATCAGATACAAACTACATCTGACTTACTAACAGTCAAGGTTATGGTCATAGTATAAATCACATAGATAATAAAATAATATATATATATATATATATATATATATATATATATATATATATATATATATATATATATATATATATATATATATATATATATACAGCAGTAATAAAACATTACTGTGAAAGAACAATTAAAAACAGTAGCATTTTGTAATTTGAAATTGAATTTAATATTTTTGGCTTTCAATCTTATCTTTATTTGATGAACACAAAACATTTTAGTTTCAAAATAACTTCAAAATTTTATCTGCTGATTTTTAATACTTTTATTTTAACCAAAATGTGAGATGTGACGCTGCTTCTTACCCCTCTCTCACTCCTTTGAAACTTAGTGTACACATTTCAGGAACCCCCCCCCCCTTTCCAAGCGTGACATCATCTATGGAAGGCCCCTAATAGCTAGTCATTAATCAAGGCTGTCACTGACGATGATATTTTTAATCCTATTTTGCCCATTTTTTCAAAGCAAAAATCTTTCAAACACACTTTGACATGTTGTTCAAGTAAAATATACTACAAAATTATTTTTAAAAAATTTTAATGGCTGAAATTAACATGGAAATTGTCAGCAGTTGCACCCGTGATTAATATAAATGCAGTCGAGTCTTTCTATAATGGAACTCCAAACATCGAATTTCTCTATATAACGAATTTTTAGCAGGAACGGTCCCCTTTTTTCATGTTTACATTAAAAACAGTCTCTATATATCAAAATATCTATCTCCATATAACGAATTTTTTCATAAAATGTTCTTTATTTATTCAGTTTTAAAAAAGCTTCAAAATCACACGGAATCAAATTTCCATAACTTATTTTTGATTTATCGTTCAAGGCTGAGTTTTTTATATTGCTTCTCTACCTTGAATCTCCTTGATCTTTAAGTTTAACGAATTCATTCTACCAGCTCCCTTCCCACATATCTTTTAACATCCTTCGAGAAACAGTGTCAATTTAATTGTTACACATATAAAATCTGGATCAATGTGGTAATTGAAGTCAGTGTTGATTTCAGAGGGTGGCTTGGGGGGGACATTCACTCCCGGAGCAATGAGATCGCCCTCGAAAATTTGAGATGTTGTGTTTTTAATGGCAAAAAAAATTAACGTACATTTTTCTTGTGTGATTTTTATTAAGCTTTTAAATAAATATCTTTTCTCTTTTATGAAACTGTTCATATAATTAAGAAATAGGATATTACGTTAATATTTATAGTTAAACACTTCAAATTTTTAATTAAATGTATAAAAAATAATACTTGTTCAAAATTTGCACATTAAACAGAAATTTTAACGGCTTTCTCTATTCAACGAATTTCTATATATAACGAATTTTTTACTGGAACAATGGATTTCGTTATATAGAGACTCGACTGTATTAAATAATGCACAGTAGTATTTTAAAATAATTTTAAAGTGCTTGAAAAAAGTTCTTGTTATAAAAATATTTGATTTGATAATATTTTTACAATTTTTAAAAATAAATTAGCAATGAAATGTTTCGTGTAGATAATTTTGAGCGGAAATTAAATGTCAGTACATTTTTACCTTAAACTATGGTAAACGGAATTCAAGAAGGCGGCATTTAACAGTTTATATTTGAGCACATATACATGGAATCAAATATGAGTAATATGTATTTCTTAATTTAGAATAAGTTTAGATTGAACTATTTTGAGTATGTGACGTATTTAAATTTAAGTACACTTTACTCAATTTTGAGAGTGTATACTAATGATTATTTTTAAAAAAAGTTTGTAAATAATAATAATAATAATAATAATAATAACAATAGTAAGATAAAATCATTTGAAATTTGCGATTAAAGGTCAAGGAAAATTTATTCTTTTCCAATTGAAAAATTTCTTCGTTATAATTTTAGAACTGTGTCACAAGTAAAATAAACAAGAGTATACATCTTAAAAAAATCGGTAAATTTTTTCTAAGAAACTGAGATTTCAAGAAGTTTTTAATGTAACGGTAATAGCAAAAATTCACGTAATCGATTCTGTTACATAAATTTTTGCTGTTACCGTTATATAAAAAGATCTAGGAATATTAGTTTCCTGGAAAAAATTTAGTAACGTTAGAGATTTTTTTTTCACAGTGTACTTAAGTTTATGTGTGTATGAGTGAAGCATCGAAGTAAATTTATTCTGTAAGGATAAGGTTATTTTCATGATTTTGTGCTTTCAGAAGAAGTACAAAACTTTAATTCCAAGGTTTTATACACTGCCCCCCCCCCCCCCCCCAAAAAAAAAAAAAAAAAAAAAAAAAAAAAAAAACTGTAATTTTTCAAATGTAAAGTAAAAGAAGTCTGTATGCTTACTAAGATTTCATTTGCACACTGTACAAAAGGAAAAAAGCATGTAAATCTACAAAACTAGTTTTTGTAAAGCAACAGAAATCTGTAGCTTTACAAAAGAATCTAGTAAAGTTGCAGCAATCTTACTAAATCTTTATTTGTAACCTGGGTAGAAGTTACATGAAGCGCTCTAGACATCCCAGTTTCCTTAAAAATTCTTAATAACGTTGCAGTTTTCTTTTTAAATCTCAAACGTACATTTGATACATTAGTTTTTGTGGCTGCCGTTTCATAAAATGCTCTGGGAATACCAGTTTCCTAGAAAAATTTTAGTAACTTTACAGTTTTTTTTTTTTTTTTTTTTTTTTTTTTTTACGGTGTACTTTAATACCCATCATTAGTTTTTACTACACTGTAAAAAAATAATAAATAAATACAATAAAATAAATAAGCTGTAAAGTTACTATAATTTTTCTAGGAAACTATTATTTTAGAGCATTTTATGTAACGGCAACAATAAAAACTCATTTTTTAGATTCAGAATTGCACTATAAAACAAAAAATCTGTAATGTTACTAAGATTTTTTTAGAAAACTGCGATGTCCAGAGCTTTTCATACGACTGCAGACTGGGTTACAGATAAAATTTTAATAAGATTACTGCAATTTTAGTACATTTTTTTTGTAAAGCTTCAAATTTTTGTAGCTTTACAAGAACTGGTAGATTTTTTTTTTCTTGCACGGTGTAAAGATAAAATTTTAGTAAACATACAGATTTCTATAATTTTACATCGGTAAAATTACAGATTTTTTTTTATTTTTTTTGTTTACAGTGCAGTGTATAAATTTTTTTCAGTGTTATTTATTTATTTATTTTATTCTATTTAGTTATTTATTTTATAAAATATAAAAAATGGTGGTTCATTTTAATATAATTAAAATATGGACTTTTTCAAATCACAAGTGGTAATTGGATCGAAGTCACAATTATTGAAATAAGTTTTTTTGTTGGATATAATTCTTAAACTATATTCTGAAGAAATAATTAGTTTTAGACAATACAGAGATACGCAAAAAAGTGTACACATGTAGTCTGGCTTCGGTACCAAATCTGAATTCATCATAAACAGTTTGCGATGAAAATGTTCTGAAAAGAACACTATATAAACTATTTAGTCTAAAACTTTTAGACCCCCCCCCCCACATAAAATCTTTCAGTGCCTTTAGAGACAGATATGAGGAAAAGAAAATATATATATATATAATTAGATATATGTTAGCAATAATCAAAATTGCTTTGCATTTAGAATCACGTACCGAAATATAAACATTTTTTTATTTACATGTCAATGTTGGAATATTTAAAACTGGTATTCAATGTTGGCTAGAAAATATTCCCTAAAAAATGGCTCAAAGTTTACTTAAAAATACGTTCCATGTTGCAACGATAGACAATTTAAGAGCATTCCAAAGGTAATTGTATTTTTACAGGATATCGCAACGGAAGTGGATCTTAAAACCCAGAAAAAATGTATTTATTTTGACTGTGAAGAAAACCAATATTTTATCCATGTATAATAAAATAGTCGTTCTGCAGACGATTTTCTAAAAAATACACAAGCGGTGTGAACATTTCGTCTGGCTCCGGTAACCTGATAAATGGACTGGAGTGGAAATGCTCTGAAAAGAGTACTATACAACCCCTGGAGTGACTTTTACGTAGAGATGGAGTATGGGTTAAATGGCCTATTCCACACTCACAATACTTTTTGTTGTAGTAAGTTTGAGAGGGCGATCGACATGACTATGAGTACAAACGATTTTGCTTGAGAATCATAGGGTTGGAGTATATGGGTTGTCAATGGTGTGGAACGAGCTGTCAAATAATAGGGTACAGATGAAGTCAAGGGTGTGGGATGTATCTTACAAATGTTTGTACAATGAAAAGTGTACAGAATACAAACTTACTTGCTTATTATTGAGGATATATGTTATTTTAACATCATTAGACAAAAAGTCTAATTACAGGAAGTATCTCATTTGAAGCGATTATGTTATTGTGCAAATATTTGATAGTTTTTTAATGTTGCATTTTAGTCTTTTATAGCATTTTTATCGGCTTAAAATTATACGTTCATAATTGGATTAACATGGATTTGCTATCTTATGATTATGCATAATTTTAGTGTGGGTACATTGATTTCGATATTTTATTTTATTTATTTATTTGAAAGGTTATGCTTACTTCACAGATAATATCTATGAAGGCTGCTGTTCATAAATCCGTTTCTTAAAAAACTCGAAGCTTTCTGACACGTATTTCTGATTCACTTTTAAACGTAAAGGCATAAAATTAGCAGGGTTGATTATCGAAGCAATTTGGAATCAAAAGAAGTTTTTCATTTTTAAAGAAATACATTCTTTATCCAGTTATAAGAGATTGCGCTCATGTGGTGGCCGTTTTTTAAGTTGTCTTACTTCCGGAAATTTGTTTAAAAACGCCTTCTTTGACAGTATTTTCTGAAAAATATTTTACGCTTAAAAAAAAACATGGAAAATATTTTTTGATTACATAGTTTTTAATAACAACAATCTGCCAATTTAATGTGCTTAGTGATAAAAATGAATTAAAAAATGTGTCTGAAAGAAACCTCTTTGAATTTGAAAACAGCCTCATGTATTTTAGAATCGAATGTCAGTAAACCTGACACACTCTTTGTTTCTCTCTCTTCTTCTTTATGCTTATACTTTTATATATTAAAAAAAATAGTTAATCCTATAAATTATTTTTCAATAAACATATTGCTTATTGAGTTATAAGCGACTGTAATCATGTACCGAATAGTTTTTTTTTCCTGTCTAGCTGTGTCGCGTTCAGAAATTCAGTTCAAAACGGAAACTTTGACAGTATTTTTTGAGTAATGTTTTATGTTTTCTAAAAAAATGGAAATGTTTTTTGATCAGATGATCTTTGAAATAACAACACCTAACAATTTCAAGCATTTTCGAATAAAAATGAATTCAGAAATGTTTCAGAAATATCTCTTTTAGATTTGAAAACGGCCTTACATATTTTAGAATACGTTAGGCTGTTTTATATTAATTTAAAAATTTTAATGATAACTTTGTATTTTCACAATGAATAAATAAATAAAAATAATAATAATAATAACAGACTACAAAAAGATGCTCTTTAAATCATATTAATCATTTTGACAGGGATTGTGAGAACAACTCATTTTAAAATAATGCACGTCAAGAATGTTCAGGTTACCATTTTGGAGTTATTAACAAAAGAGGTGTAACATTTGTAGAATAAATCTACACTGTTAAATATTTAGTTTAATATTTCCCCAAAAGAGGGTGTTTATAACAAAGACTGCTCCAGTTTCCATAAATTTGTGCAGATATTTGAACAATGAACAGTAAAATGGGGAATTATGAAGTGGTAAACAGTTGAACTAAGAAATGGTATAAAACTTAACTGAAACATGCTAAAATGCTGATCGGAATAGGTAAAATGTTGAATCATGCCGTAAATTACCATTATTTTATATAAACAGGGCTGGTTATAGAGGACTGCTCCCTTTTTGAAATAGAGTAAGGCATACTATGGAAATCCAAGTCTGCTCCGGAATTCGTAAATGGCACTTCTTCACTTATAGCCATCAATCATTCTAACCACTAAGACAAAACCTTGCTGTGAAGCAGTATATTATGAATACATAGAATAAGTTAGTTCTCATTGCCTGTTATATATTACCATAAGATGGTGACACGTTAAACCATTGTTGAAATTTTACCATTATCACAGGAAATTTAAAAAATCAAATGAATAATGTTTTAATGCTCCTTTCCTTCTTCTTTTTCTTCTTCTCCTTCTTCTTCATCTTTTTTTTTTTTTTTTTTTTTTTTCCGAACACCAAATGAATTATTTACACTTGCAGGTAGGATTATTGAAGTGATTTTTAATCGAATTTTTTCGATAAAAAACGGTTGGCGAAGATTTTGAATAAGAGCATTTGCCGTTGTCAGGCGTTTGTGAATAAAATTTAATTTAAAAATGTATCAGAAAGCAGCCAGTTAGGATTTGAGAACAGCCTTCACGTGCACTGTATGTTTAGCGTATCGTCCCTCTAACGAAACCCTATTCGTCTCTGTCCCTTGTCTGTCCGACCGTCAGTATACAAAGTCCGTACACAAAACTGTATAAGTCAGAGACTTTAAATTTTGTGTACTTACACAGCTGAATATCTTATGTCACATGAAAATCATAAAAAAATGAAATAGTCTATTATTTTAATTAAATTATTTTTTTCAATGTCATTCACTCATTTTTGCGATTTAAATTTTAAAAGGGAACGTTATATCAAATTTTTTCGTGTAGACATCATAGTTTGGAGCTAAAGCATATCACTAGTAAACAGAAGGTTTTTAATAAGAACGCCGATTCTGGAACTTGAAAATTTTCATATTAAAATGGATTTAGAAGAAGAAATTTCATATTTCTGGCCAATTTAAGGGTTTATATTATTAGTGTTTAGCTTGTCCGACATTCATAATGTTTTTTGGAATTTAATTTTTTTTTTCTATTTTAAAAACTTTTGCCATTTATCAATGATTCAGCATTTAAAATGAAATTTTAAACAACTTTTTTCGCTTTTAGAAATTAAAAATTTTATTTAATTTCAACATTTTTTTTTTAAATTTCAAATTTTTCACAATATTCAAAAAGCTTGGAATTTTGGATTTTATTTAAATAATTTGATTCGAACATTTGTAATTTGATTAAAATAAATAATTTCCGTTTACAATTATTTTAAAATTAAATTTGTTGGTGCTACCATCTATGATGGAATTGAATAATTATAAATTAACAATTTGGATTTATTAATTAAAGGAAAGAAATATTATTTGGAAAGAAATATTAACTCTCTGTGCGATGTCCGATCACACTTACCCACTTGTTTTGCTACAATGCGCTTTCATTAATTAATCTTGTGTATCTTTAAGCCCAGTTTCTTATCTATAGTCTGATCTCGCTCTCTTAGAAAATGGTTTAATTTATCTTCCTGAAAATTCATTAAGTATAATATTTTGATAGCTTGTTTATTAAGATATGTCATGTCTAATTAGCAAGAAGTTTATATAGTATGCGGTATGTTTCAAGATATTTAACTGATATCCAGTAGAGTGTATTTCAAAATCCATCACTACAAAACGATTAGATCTACATAATAAGGTATAAGTGTTGCCAACTTTTATATTAGAATAACTCTAGTACAGATGACCATAGTTTTTAAAGATTGAAATAAAAATTCTTATAATGCAGATACAAGAGCTATATTTATGCGTATTTAAAGTTCTTATACATAAACTCATCATACTTAGAATAATAATAATAATAATAATAAAAAATAACAATAATAATAATATTTTTTTCTAGGGAACTGGGAATTCTAGAACTTTTTATGTAATGGTAACAATACAAATTCATGTAACAGAATCGGTTCATATATACAATAACAACAACATAAATTCTTCATATACAATACCGAACATGCCATTGTAAGCATCATTAATATATTTCAATTGCACGAAAATCCGAGTATATTTACATAAGTTAGAATACAGACAGACGGGCAGGCAAACAGAAGGCATAAACACATTTCAACTTTGTCATTTTGCATCCTATCCCTTGAAATCAAAAGCAAGCAAATGGAAGCCCCCCCCCCCTCTTTTTTCTTTACGTAAGATTTTATGACATTCTAAGATTAACACTGTTTTCCATAAAAATTACTGTTAGCCTTAAATTACATTATTAATTCGACAAATTTACTGAAAGAGGATTGTGGTATCGAAGGAAAACAAAATTGGTTTAATATATTGTTACTTACTGCATTGAACAATTCATTGAATACCAAATGGTTTTTACTGTATTAATATCCATCGCATTGAATTAAAAAAAATTCTTTAAGAAGTACAACAGGCCCTATAACTTATTTAGGCAAACAACTGAAAATTTTAACAAGAGTCATAGGACTTTTATCTATTTGGAGTTCACATTTCTAGTCAGATATATCCAAGATTTTTGAATCCATGTTTCTGGATTGTCTATTATTGCGTTTTCAATGTAATGGTGGCTGGAATGTTCCTCGTTTCCAGTCCTTACTTACTCCATATCTTATTTCTCAAATCGTTTAACATCCACAGAATGCTCATACAAGTCATGCTCTTATCTATTTATTTATTTATTTATTTTTTAATTATAATTGCTTTATCGTCTAATGTTTAGGTAAGAACTCTCATGACCCCCATTCCCCCTTGTCAGCAAAAATAAGCAGACACTGGACCCACCCTTTCCCTCCTTTACTGCTTATAAAATACTTGAACGACTCCAGAGTGTTAAAAATCAAGTTGAGCTACATCAGAGAGTGCATAAAGAAATTATCAAGTGTTAAAGCGACGAAATATTCATGAAAAAGTTTCTTTTATTTTCTTGCGTGCGGAAAGCATTTGAAATAAAGCTAACACAATTCCGTCAATTACCATTTAGTTCTTTCCCTTTCTACCGGTATCACAAGACCTTCAGTTTCGGGAAAATGGCCAATTAAATTTTGTAATGGGATTCTTTTGAATGGCCCTGTAAATGAATTATTAATATACTATACACTTGATATACAATATCAGACATACCATTGTAAGCATCATTAATATATTTCAATGTCATGAAAATCCGAAAATATTTTACGTGCGTTAGAGAGCAGATAGACGACCAGACAAACCGAAAGCATGAGCACTTTTCAACTTCGCTGGAATGTGTTAAAAAACCAGAGTGCATAAAGGCCTTATGAGGTGTTAGAGTAACGAAATATTCATGAAAAAATTTCTTTTATTTTCTTGCGTGCGGAAAGTGATTGAAATAAAGCTAACACAATTTCGTTAATTGTACCATAGTTCTTTCCTTTTCTACTGGTATCGCATGACCTTCAATTTCGGGAAGATGGCCAATTATATTTTGTAATTTTTAAGATGCATTTTCTTATGATTTTTTCAAAAGACAAAGAAAATTTTCATACTATGTTGCAAATACGTAAATTTCTCGCATGATGCTAAAAAGGAATCGATGATAGTTAAAAGTCCCAGTTTTGGAATGTTTCGAGAATGAAAAAATAAACATTTTATGCTCAGAAAAAATAGTTTTGTTAAAACAACTAAATTTTGGTTAATATAGTTCCAACCAAAAATATTGTTTAAAATGACCAAATTTTAAACAAGATTTTGTTGAATTAACAAAATTATTTGGTTAGTTTAATTACAATTTGGCTATTCGAACCAAATTATTTGGTTTAAGCTATATTAATCCAAAATTTAGTGGCTACAACAAAAGAATTTTTTCTGAGTGCCCATTAAATAAAAAAAATTTACAATTATTACTTCTCTTAAAAACTTTGCATTCGAATTAAATACAACTTGCTAAATGCTATGCAAACAGCATAAAAGTGATGTTACAATTACGTTAAAAGTACATGTTTCGAATCACTTTCGTAATCTTCACCAGGATTAAAATAAATTTGCACAAATGTAAAAGTTTTTCTTGCTCCATTTCGTAACCATGGAAACTTTGTGGGCGTTTGATTTCACTCCGGTCAGGAATTTTTCTGTGCTTTTGGAGACTTACATCATTTTAATCTTGATGAAGGTCGGGGAAGCGATTCGAAACCTAGTTTTTAATGTATTTGTAATATTATTTTCATGCTATATGTACCAGGTAGCAAATTGTATTTAATCAGGATATAAAGTTTTTAAGTATATTTTATAATACAATTGTCCAATATATATTTATTACTTTTCTATTCACTGCAAATTCTCTAACACAAAAATAAACACATTTCGGAACACTGTTTGTCCCCAAATTCACAACATTAATTCGTTGGGAAGCGTTTTTTGTGTTGTGATTGTTTTCTTAATATGTTGCAAATGTGTTGCTCTTTAAAAATGTATTCTTTATATGTTGCAAAGTATTGCTATCTGGAAATGTGTTCTAAAAATAGTATTTTTAATGGTGTTATTTTTTTCAATTTTTATCAACACTATTTACAAAATTATTTAATTTTGTAAATAGTGTTGATAAAATTTTTTTCTTAAAATAGCGTTTTACTGCACAACACTTTGACTCCAAATTAACAACTCACTGTAAATACCACACAATTTAGAACACTATAAAGCAACACATGTAAAACACTTTCAAAATATTTTCTACATGGTGAATTTCCAATCACACAATTTTAAAAACGAATGTTTTGAAAACACATTTTCCTCTCCTGTAATTTTTAACAACACTTTTTGCATAATCATTTTATTTCGTATAACATATTCACAACATAATTGAAATCAATTTTAGTTATAGTAGTGTTGATTTTTACTGTTGCAAAAGTATCTGTAATCCTACAGATGTAAAGTTGCCGAAATATGTATATGGTTACTCACTTTTTATCTGTACACGGTACATGTAAATCTATAAAACTATTTTTTGTAAAGTTACATGAGAAATCTATAACTTTACAAACGAGTCTACTAAAATTTTTATCAGTAATTGGGTTGCAGTTAGATGAGAAATTCTTGGGATCCCAGATTCCTAGAAAATTCTTAGCAACCTTACAATTTTTTTTTTCAGTGCAAATCTGTATCTGTTACATGACTTTTTTCTGTTGTTGTTACATAAAAAGCTTTAGGAATTCCAGTTTCCTAGAAAAATTTTAACAACTTTACAGATTTCTTTTTTTTTACAGTGTAGTTGATTGGGCAGTTCAGCAAAGTAATTTATGCTTCTTGTTTTAATTTGCTGGAACAATATTATTATTTACTAATATTGTGAAGCAGGGCTGTCCAACGCGGCGCCCTTTGAAAGCTTTATTGGCGCCCTTTTGAAAATTCTAGTTATTAAACACTTTAGAAATAAGGTTCCATTATAAAGAATACTTTCTTTAAAATCACTAAACAGTGCATAATGATTTCCATCTTGAAAGCCCTTTCAGATTATCTCTCTGAAACCACCCCCATGATTTGGTAACTATCATGCTTGTCAGTTTTTGTACTTTTCAAAAAATTAATCAGCGTCATTAAAATAATCAAACCGCATTTTCACATCCTAAAAGAGTCCTAGCATTGTCTCTGATGTTCATATTTATTTATTTGTTATTATTTTTATTATAGATGCGATTAAATTTCTATCGCCTTACCATGCAAACATTTTTGATATAGACTTTTCATAAAAATAATTTGAAATTGAATGTATAATTTGAAATTTAACACATGTAACTCCAGAACTGGTGGAGCATTTTGTCTGCAACTGTAAAATTCATTTGTATTATGTTAAGACATGCGTGTATACTAATACTGTGCGATAATGTTGCATCACTGTAAAACATTTGTGTAACGTTACTTTATAAAACTGGTGGCAGCCTTGCTGCCTCCAATTTGGTGGAGTACTTTAACCGATATAATCGGTGTAACATTACAATGTTACACCAGTAATGCATGTTTTTATTACACCATTATGTAAGTGAAAAATTACTCAATGAAGTGTAAATCGTAGCTGCCACCAATTTTATGGAGTAACGTTACCACAAATGTTTTACAATGCACATGTTTTCCGTCATGTAAATAATGGCGCACTTCAATGAGTGCCAAGAGCCAAGATGCGCCCCTGGTTACTAAAAGGTTGGACAGGCCTGTTGTGGAGTATTGCCTTGATAACGTGTTTCGCATTACAAGTGTCTATTTTCTCCTTATCATATTTTAAAATTCTGTTCATCGATATTTCCTTCTAAACCTTTCATTTATATTTTCAATTTATGCAGTTTAGATTATTAGATACATATTTTTCATAATGTATTATAATTATCGGTCCATCTGTTTGCTGTCGATTTTTTGTGTAATTTATACTTAATAATTGCAAAGGTTTGATTATATATATAAATTTTCTGTGCTTGTGTTTGTCACTGAACTCCTCCTAAATGACTGGACCGATTTTAATGAAATTTTGTGTGTGTGTGTTCCAGTGGATTTGAGAATGGTTTAGATTCACATTTCATCGAAATTGATTCAGTACTTTTTTAGTAATTGGGCAAAAACTAATAGTTAGTGATTTTTCGCTAATTAAAGAGTGTTAAATAAGTTCGCTGAATAGAGTGCGGACGGAATTGCCGAGCGGTCTAAGGCACCAGTTTTAAGCTCTGGTTCTTAAAGAAATAGATCGTGTGATCGAACCCCACTCCTGACGTACGTGTATGATTTGCAATAATTTTTCTTGTATTATAATTTTAATAAACCGACTTCAGAAAATCGTTAACTTTTAACTAAAAAGAAAAAAATAAACTTTTCTATCAAAAATTGAATCGACTTTAAAACTACTGCAAAGTGAAAAATAATATCCTTACATTATTGTAATAAGAAATTAAATTAAGAGTGTAGTATTTATCGTGCGTATTATTATATTTATGTACATTCATTTGATTTTTTGGAGTCGGTGCCAGGAAAACGTCTGTCGGGTCCGCTAGAAATTATATAAGTATAGAAGCAACATATTTTGCTTTTAAATTTGGGAAAGTTCTTTTCAATATTTAGAGGTCTTTTAACACAAAAAATAATTATTGGACAAAAGAGAACACACATACATAACATAATTATAAAAAAATATTATTGGTAGCTGCACGATCCTTCTAAAATGGAATTTTTTTACGCACAAGGAAGAAAATAATAATTTGTTTTTAAAGATAAAAATAAATATGGGAATATTTAAGAAAAAAAAATAATAATAGAAGAAAACATTAAGGGTGTTCTCTAATCCTCAACTTTAATATGATATAAGTTTTAATTTATTTTTATTCGGAAAAGTTAAAACAAGCTTCAGATTTATTGACAAAATATTGGGTGCAAATTTTAAAAACATCCTCGTACTGAAGTCTCTAATTCTAAAATATGGGAAAATGTGACGCAGCGAATTATTTGAATATTTAGGAAATTAAAAATTAATATGTAAAAAACACTATCCATACTAGACCGTGAGGCAGTGGCATAGACAATCATTTCAGCGATTTCACTGATGACATTTTAGAACTAGTTAAAACTCGATTCGCATATTAAAATTCAATTGATCTGCCAAGTATATCTTGGTGGAAAACACATGAAAACTGGATTTTAGCGGTTGACTCGAAGGTTTACCTTTCTGTTTTCCTATTCCCAGTCCTCAATGTTTTCATACTTTTAAGTGCAGGAAAACACAATGGTAAACCTTACGGGTCCACTGCTAACATCGACTTTTCAGGTGTTTTTCACCAATATATGATTTAGCACACCAATTGCGTTTTAATATGTTAATAGAGATTTAACTAATTCTGGAATTTCAGTCGTGAACTCGATGAGGTCATTGTTTGTGCTGCCACCTTCCGGTCTTAAACC
Organism: Maratus speculifer; assembly: GCA_964019185.1. Taxonomy (NCBI): domain Eukaryota; kingdom Metazoa; phylum Arthropoda; class Arachnida; order Araneae; family Salticidae; genus Maratus; species Maratus speculifer. The sequence continues at coordinate 89,413 of CAXHSM010001504.1, forward strand.
TAACAAGGAAGGTCTCCATACGGGCATACTCTGGAAATTCTGAAAAAATTACAGAATGATCTTCTCATGTGGATATGTATGTTTAAAAAGAAAATTTTGGCGGAAACCCGGTAGAATGTATGTAAAAATATAATGAACATTTCGCTTATTTGGCAATTTATCGCCGGTTGGCCGCGAAATAAAATTTCAAAAAATATTTTTTTATTTAATATTTTTTAAAGGAAAAATTGTTTCCTGATGTACTATTTTTAAAAATATTTATTTAAATAACTTTATTTTTTCGGTTTTAGTTCGTTATAACTACAGTTTTGTCATATACAGTGTCTCACATAAGTGATGGGACACTTGTGCTTTACAAAAGGAAACTAATCAAATAAATTAAAAAAAACATGTACACATTTTTTTGTGGCTGTGTTTCATACTTAAATTTAGTAAAGATTATTACATAACATACAATTTGTCAAAATATTAAAATATTAATTTAATAAAAATACAAATGTTTAGAACGGAGCAAAAAATAGCTCACATAAGTGATGGGACACCATTATATATGCAACAAAAATCGTCTGAAATAAGCAATAAAAATATTTTTTGGGGTTTTATTTTTACTTAAAAGCAATTGGCAATAATTTAAAAAATCGTCTGCAGTATTTCTTTCCAGTTTGTTTTGGAATTTTTGTGTTTTTTAGCTCTGTGTAGCCATGAATGCTAAACGAAAAGAAACTTCGCCTGAAATTCGAAAATTAGTTATTAATTTGCATATTGAACGTGGAAAATCTATTAGAAAAACTGCTGAAACAGTTAACTTGAGTCTTTCAACAGTTTTCAATATCATTAAACGATATAAAAAGAATCATATGATTCAGGATAAAAGAAGACCTGGCCGACCATCAAAGCTATCCAATGGAATAAAGCGAATTATCGTTCGAAATATAAAAAAAAAATCCAAAAAATAGTGCTTCAAAAGTTGCTGCTGATTTACAAGCATTATATGGAATAATTGTTAATCCTGAGACTATTAGAAGGGTAATTCGATCCAGGGCCTGATTAAGCACTTCTGGGGCCCGGGGCTACTTGGAATTTTATCCCCCTCCCCCCCTTACGCTATTGGAAATCTTAAGCCTCCTACCAAGATACTGAATGTCACCCCCTCCTCAAATACACACACACACCTTTGATTTGTTGTTTTAATCCTAAAATACAAATCTTAGATTTTGAATAAAAATAATGTTAATCAATTTTTTTTCTTTGTTATCTTTAATGGTGTTTTTAAATTCACCTTTTTTCCGCTCGCGACCTTTTGACAAAATTTGCGCTTTTCCTGTGATCTTTTTCCGAAATTTGCGTTTTTCCTGCCACTTTTTGACGAAATTCGCGTTTTTTCAGCGATTCTCTGCCAAAATTCATGTTTTTCAGCGATTCTTTGACGAACTTCGCGTTTTCTTAAGCGATCCTCTGTAGAAATTTACACTTTTTCCGCGTCTCATTGACAAACATCGCTCTTTTCCGCGATCTTTTGACTAAATTTGTGCTTTTTCCGCGATCTTTTCAAGAAATTCGCACTTTTTTTGCCATCCTTTACGGAATTCGTGTTTTTTGCGGATTTCTGTCAAAATTCGCATTTTATCGTCAACTGTTTGACGAAATTCGCGCTTTTTCTCGTTTTTTTGTCAAAATTCGCTTATTTTCGGCGGCGACACTTTTGGCTCTTTTGATTAAATTTGCGCTTTTCTCGCAATTTTTTTATGAAATTAGCGCTTTTTCAGCCAGTTTTTTACAAAATTCGCGCTTTCTTTTCGCGGTTCTTTCTCGAAATTCGCATTTTTTCGGCAATCCTTTGACGAAATTCGCGTTTTTTAGCGGTTCTTTGTCAAAATTCGCTCTTTTTCCACGATCTTTTGACTAAATTTGCTCTTTTTCCCCATGAACTTTTCAAAAAAATTTTCACTTTTCTGCCGCATTTTGACAAAATTTACGTTTTTTCGCCATTCTTTCTCAAAGTTTACGTTTTTTTGGCGAACCTTTGAAGAAATTCGCAATTTTCCGAGGTTCTTTGTTAAAATTCACGTTTTTTTCGCGATCCTTTGACAAAATTTTCGCTTTTTTTCACGAGAACTTTTCAAAAAATTCTCTCTGTTCCCGCCACACTTTGGCAAAATTCACGTTTTTTTTTCGCTATTCTTTGGCAAAATTTGCGTTTTTTTCACGACCCTTTGACGAAATTCGCGTTTTTCCGCTGTCCTCTGTCGAAATTCGCGTTTTTTTCCCAATGATTTGACAAATTTTGCGCTTTTTCCGCAAACTCTTGATTATATTTGCACTTTTTCTGCGATCTTTGAAAGAAAATCACGCTTTGCGTTCCTCCCTATGATGAAATTCACGTTTTTTTACGATTCTTTGCCAAAATCGCGGTTTTTCGGGCCATCCTTGGACGAAATTCGCATTTTTCCGCGACCGTTTGACAAAATTCGTGCTTTTTGGTGACCTTTTTACAAAATTCTCGTTTTTTCCTTGACCTTTTGACGAAATTAACGCTTTTGAAGGAAATTGCGCTTTTCCGCAATCTTGATTAAATCCGTTCTTTTTTTGACGAAATTCGCGCTTTTTTACGCGACCCTTTTCGTTTCGTTTTCATCGCTACTTTTGTTAAATCTGGAAATTTTCAGAGATACAGACAGCAATGACGTCAAAAGGCAATTCAAGTTAAGTTGCAAAAAAACGGCGATTTAGCGCAGCTCTTACACCTCCTGTAATTGTTTTAAAGGAAACTTTGGTACAACTTAAGCCTTTGCTGAGGGCCCCTGACTGGTTGGGGTCCGGGGCTGCAGCCCCCTTAGCCCCCCCCTTAATCCGGCTATGATTCGATCTGCTGGATATCACGGTAGAGTAGCCAGGAAAAAATTCTTCGTCAGTGAAAAGAATAGAAAACTCAGACTAGCTTTCGCAAAATCCAACATAAATAAGAATTCTGATTACTGGAATAAAGTTATATTTGCTGATGAGAGTAAATTTAATATATTTGGTTCTGACGGTAGAATCTTGGTGTGGAGAAAACCCAGGGAAGAATTTCGCAAACAGAACTTGGTACCAACAGTAAAACATATTGGAGGAGGAGTTATGGTATGGGGGTGTATGTCGTCCGCTGGAGTTGGTAATCTTGTTTTTATTGACAGTATAATGGATCAGTACAAGTATATTGATATTTTAAAGCAAAATTTGAAATCTTCAGCACGAAAATTGAACCTTCATAACGATTTTAAATTCTACCAGGACAATGACCTCAAGCACACTGCTCTAATCGTTAGACTCTGGCTGCTATATAACTATCCTGAAATAATAAAAACACCACCACAATCTCCAGACTTAAATCCCATAGGGAATATTTGGCAAGAATTGGAATCAAGAATTCGCAAACACACCATTTCTTTAAAACAACAACTAAAATCGGTGCTTCAAGAAGAATGGGGTAAAATCATTCCAGAAATCATAAAAAAATTAGTCGAATCCATTCCAAAAAGATTAAATCATGCTTTTAAAAGTAAAAGAATATCCAACAAAATATTAAAACCTTTTAAAAAGTAAAATTTTTGGATAAATATTTGATGGAAAAGTAAGTGTCCCATCACTTATGTGAGCCATTTTTTGCTCCGTTCTGAACAATTGTATTTTTACTAAATTAATATTTTAATATTTTAATATTTTGACAAAACGTATGTTATGTAATAATTGTTACTAACTTTAAATATGAAACACACCCAAAAAATTTTTGTACATGTTTGTTTATTTATTTTATTGCAGTTTCTTTTTATAAAGCACAAGTGTCCCATCACTTTTGTGAGACACTGTATATATATATTTATAATTAAAATGAGTTATGAATTTTTTATGAATTAAAACGTAAATTAAATTAAATAAATTCATTTCAATCTCAAAATTAAGTCTGACTGCAATTATTTATTCAATTTCGTTGATATGGAAACAAAACCTTAATCTGGTATTAAAATTTATTACTGCAGAATTCTTCATTTAGTCTTTATTTTGAAATACGCTTAAATATCTGAAAATATATTTTTCAATATTGAAATATTTTTCATATATATTATTATTTTTACTGTATTAAAATTAAACAATTGCTGACACAAGTAATATATATATGTAATAGAATATTATATATATATATATTAAACTCTTTCATTGTTTAAGTTTAAATTCATCAAATACCATTTACATGCATTCAAAAAATCTGTTAACAAACAATTTCCAGTTGCATGAAAATCGTCTGCTGTTGGCGAGGAAAAATGTTGCTCGCCAAATCGCGTGACACTTTCGTATTTTTACGACTAATATTCGAAAGTAATTTATTTTTTTACAAAGTTTCTACCGTTATTCCGCCTCTAAATTTGTCTGATCCTTTATTACATACATAAATAGTTTAATTAGTATTTTTTTCAAAATTTTCTGAGTATGCCCAGTATGGAGACCTTCCTTGTAAGATAAGTTAATAACAGTTAAATATGGGATAGATTTGAAGATATATGGATTATTCTATGCTTGTGTGTGTACGTGTATATGTAGTAGATCTACTAGCTTATGAAAAAAAAAAAAAAAAAAAAAAAGATTACAGAATTTTAATATAATACATTCTGTAGACGTACACTGTAAAAAAAAATTCAAGAGGTTACTAAAATTTTTTTAGTAAATTTGTATTCCACAGAATTTTTTAGTAACCATTACAAACTTTTTTTTTTGCAAGCGAAACAAGCATTTCTTTTGTAAACTAAACAAAGGAATTTTTTGTATAGGGGGAACTGGGGTACATTGATACATGGGGCACATTGATACACCCCCTCTACTGCTCACAGGGTCATTACAGGAAGTTTCACAACAGCTCCAAAAGGTGATGCTAGTGTATTTAACTACATACAGAAAATCTTGGAATGATTCAGCAGTTTGATGAAATGAGACGGGTGATTTATTGTTTTTGTTGTTCAAAAGTAAATTTGAGTTGTACAATTGAAATGCTATTATACAACTGTTCCAGTATTTTCAACCAAAATGAATACTCTCCCTGGTAAGTACTGCTACTCTTTATCAGTTCCTCATTATTTATTGTTAGATATATTGTGAAGTGTTGGATTTGAGACTCATTTTATTCAAAATCGCTGTATGGGGCACATTGATACAGTTTATGACGGGGCACATTGATACAGCCTAAATCCTTTAATAGTTCATATTTTCATTATCTTTTATTATTTTTTTTACCATACACTCCTTAATCCAACCTTTTTTTCACGAAAAATTTCTAATATTAGTTTTTATTGAAGTGAAATAGCTCTAATTTCTTTATATTAGAGCATTTTATAGTATTTTTGAAAACAGAAGACGTAGGAACTTACCCAGCATCTAGTGCTAGTAGAACTAATAAAAGAAAAGGACGGCATTCTGGCAAATCTCGAATTTATACCGATTCTCCAGAGAAAAAAGTATTTTCGACATGAGAAATGTTAAGTAAGAGAAACAAACTGCAGAACAGAAAATGATACTTATATTATAAACAGAATTTTTAATATAATTATCCTTTATTTTCTGTTTATGAACCTATTTATAAACAGAAAAACTGGTAATTTTTTCATCTTTCATAAGAAAGAAGATAATGCTGGGGTTGAAGTGCTAGATATGACAAAGTTACCACAGCCAACAGTCAGACAAGAAACAGACAGAACATCAAGTCATAATATATTTAATTTTGATTGCTTTAATATTGCTTAAAAATAAATTGTGGGTGATTTGAATTTTTATAAATAAATATAAAATGGTTTTTTAACTCATTTTTTATGAAAAATATGCATTGGTATTATTTTGTCGTCATTTTTCTTAAACGTATCAATCTGCCCCGGGGATGGGGCACATTGATACAGATGACTTTTTTTGATTTTTTTAAAATTACATGCAAAAATACTACATAAAACAATGATTGTACATTTTTATAACATACTACACAAGTGTTGCTGTCACCTCATGGAAAAAAAACTTGAATTTTCTACTTTCTTGACACCAAAAAAAATCTTAGAAAAAAACTGTATCAATGTACCCCAGTTCCCCCTACTAACTTAAAATTTTTTTAGTATGAGCCCCCAAGTAAATTTTAGTAATAGCTCCAAAATTATTTTTAATAACCATTACGTGGGCCCGAAGGGCAGCAGTTTCCTTCAAGCTGCATCTAGACTTCTGAAGAGGAAGATGTTCGGCAAAACCGCAATAGATGGCAGCACCAAACATTGCTACTGCTCAGACAGTATGTTCATAATCCCTTTATTACAAGTACTTACACTACATATATTCGGGGCGTATTTGGCAGAAGCCAGTATCGAACCCGGGACCTTTTAGCCTGGAGTCCGTTACTATAACCACTATGCTATTCAAGCCACACCAAGTGAGCTTTAGCAATAGCTATTAAAAATAAAAATCATTAACTCTATTCGTTGCTAACTTTTTTCTAGTAATTCTTACAGATTTTCTTGTAACCGACTAAGATTACTAAAAACTTTTTAGTAATTACAAGGATCACTAAAGGTTTTTTAGTAGATTTACACTTTTTTTTTTACAGTGTACATCACACCCCATTCCAACTAATTACTGAGCAAATGGCGGAATAAAAACATCATAAACACCACACATAAATAAAAATTGTAATAATGCATGCAGTCACGTCTGACAAACCGTCTTGATGAATTTGAAATCCAGTAAATATATTCATACAGGAACACAGATGGACAGACACGGTATATTTCAACAAATCAGAGAATCTGTAATTTAGATATTTATAATTCAAGACACTCTACATTTGTCACAGCGGAAAAGACATCTACATTAGTCGCAGTAGGAACACATCTTTAAAAATAAAATAATACAAGCATGAAGCAAAAATTATAAGTGCTATCTCAACAAATGAATTCATAAAAGAAGAATTCATAAATGTAAAATTAGCGGAACGCACTACCTTACAAAAGGGACAAAACAAACGTCCCCTGAGGTCTTGCTTAAGTTTTACAAAAGGACGGCGTCTTTGATTATGAGTCGTATGTAATCGTAAGCGACGATTATAGTAAGGTATTAACACCCGTAGTTCCAACCCCTGCAATCAAATTCCCATTAAACGGGCAAGTCTGGGCCAGGTGTACCAAATTAAGACGTCTTTGGCGGGAGAGGCAAAAAAAATTGTTTTGTACAGGACGCATGTTATGAAAACAGCTTTCACATAAAAAATTATTCAGTATTTTGTTAATGGTAGTGTTCTTAAGTGGCTACTTCAGTCACTTCAAAAGACCCCCCTCACAAATGCCAATCCTATAAAAGAAATTTTTAAAGATATCTCATTTGAATTTCAATATTTTAAAGCGATACTTTTTGCATTGGCTGGCTAAAATCAGTCTATACAAAAGCCCTTATTATTATTATTGTTATTATTATTATTATTATTTTGTTTACTGATATTTTTATTGAGGACACTTTTTTTCGGAACCGGTTTTGAATGTGAAAGCATACTCTTGATAAAAAGAAAAAAAAATATCTGCAAACAAAATTGAAAAAGTAAAAATGGACTGATCTCTGCCTCAAAATATCAAAATTTCTTCCGTAGGATTAGCATTAGCGAAATGGTCTTTTCATTGATTGAAGTAGCCTCTTAATGTAGATTAATGCTTTTTTAAAAAATTCATAACATATCGATGAGAAAAAAAGGAGAAAATGTTTATTTCCTATAGGGAATTTAATTTTAAGGTAGCATCATTGCTTTTTTAACAATATGAGAACATATTTGTGGTTTCAAAATGTTTGATCGATAAAGCACCACAGTAGGTGATGCACGAAAATTGTTTTCTACAAAATTAATAGTTCTTACCCATGTGAGGCGAAAATAAATAAACTAGTAAATCTGCAGATCAGGAGCCTCAACGTTAGCTTTGCACATCATTTTTTTTTTAAACTCACTTTGGGTAATATTCAACTTCCTGAAAACTGTAATTATTTATAAGAATAAAATAAGAATAAGTAGTTTTCAGCCATCAAAAGCGTTCAATTAAAGATTTAGTTATGCTAGGATATTCTGAAATTTTCATGATCTATCATTTTTGTTTTTTTATTATAACATAGTAGATTTCTTCAGGGGGGCGGAGCCCCCTTGAACCCCCCCCCCCCGTAGTTAAACTTATTAAACTTAAATTTGACCTCATTAAACTCCCTCATTAAACTCCCTCATTAACCCTCATTAAACTTAAATTTGTAACTTTCTATCAATTTGCTAATGGTTATCGTATATCTTGCATTTCTTTATACATTTTGATTTATAAGGATAAGTAACAATTTTAATAGGCACTTTTCATTATTCTCATACTTTTACATACCTGTCCACCACAAAAACCTAAATCTGATGTATCAGGAACTTTTGAAAATGTAAACTCAGTAATCTAGGGTTTTACAATTTTGTTTCCGAAAAAAAGTTTTGATTGCATTTTGTGGCAGTTATCGCGGACAGACAGAACAGACTGACAGGCGGAAAACAATAAATTTTGTGTCGCCAAAATAAGCCTTCACTGAAGTTTCGTCAATGACGTCATTATTCCTATCCATGCTTCTAATATTTTTTACGACTACTATAAAATACCTGTTTTATTTCAATTATAACGTCAAATTTTATCAGGTCAAATAATTGTTAAAAATATAATTATTTTTTATTTCTTTTACTTCTAATTATGCCCCCATTTTTGTCAGAAAAATTCTTATTAATGAAACAAATTTCCGTGTTTAATATTTAACAAAGTACTATATTTATTTTTATTTTAATTCTGACGTCATATTTATTTTTTCTTAGTTTAATTTTTCGAATGGAAATGGCTCAATTGAAACTTATTGCCGTTGAAAAATTATTCCACATTTTGATTTTTTTTTTTGGCAACGATAAAGGAAATTGGTTAAATTTTATCTAAAAAATCGCTATTAATTCTGCATGAAAAAGAAGGAAATTTTGAATTATTAAGGAAAATATTTGAATAAAATTAATAAAACATAGCCTGTGTTCTTTTCTGGGCTATGTTATAGTTATTCACAAAGATACAAACACATTAATTCATCAGTTTTGACGTTGACTTCATTTAAATTTTCGTACACACATTCAAATTTATAACATTATAAAAATAAGGATTATGATGAATGGTTGCTTAGCAACCATTAAGAGAAAATAAAGAAAATGAAATAAATACATTTGAAATAAGTAAATCTCTAAAACAAATTAGTTTATATTATTGGAACACATTTATAAAAAATCTCCAAAATTTACAGTAATAATTTAAAAAATCTGACAAATGTGTAGACAAAATTTCAAAACAATACGAATAATTTAACCGGTAAATTTCAGTATCCCTGTATCATTGAATTCCATTAATGAAATGTGACATTTTCTCTCAAGAAAAAAAAAAAAAATAAAAATCATTGGATTTGCCATAGAAAAGCATTATTGCTCAAAGTAAAATATTCTATATTTTCCGTACGAAAGAATCAAACCTTACAAAAAACTATACAGCTTAATCCCAGTGTCTCACTAACATACCCACTTAATTTCAAGCCAATCGGATGCTTTTTATGGAAGTTATCGCGGAACAGACAGACTGACAAACTGACAGACTGACGGACAGACTGACTGACAGACAGACACAAAAAAATTTCGTGTCTCCCAAGTACGTTTCGGCAATTAATAAAAATAAAATAGTATATACGGAAAGTACAATAAATTCTAGAAAAATAATAATATTTTGCCATCGAAAGTGTTTAAGTAAAATGAAACTTTTATAGCAGAACTTAAAATAGATATAGAAACAAAAAGAGAAAAAATATTTAACAAAACACAGATATTTAATAACACATCAAGATACTTTGTTTCTTTAATAGTATAAAATTGTAATTGACCAATCCACCAATAATACATGATGCGTAAAACAGAGGTAAATTATTCATAAAAAGAGAAAATTATTATTATTTTTTTCTTTTTAAGATATCATCGTTTCTTCTTTATCAATATCAAGATATAATTGCGGTCCTATAAACACTTTATGAATAATTCATCAGTAAATATTGCACCAAAGTTGGTTTCAGAGACAATCGCTAAGAGAAAAAAAAAATTCTGCAATTTATTATAGTATTACACTCGTCTGAGATATTTATTAGACAAATTATTTTACAGTCTGCCGGATTTCGCGTGCGCTGTATAAATTTATTTCACAAATGGAGTCATTTTCTCAAACAAGCCAGACAATTATCTGATAAAAGCAAACAAAAATTACAGTAAAAAAAAAAAAAAAAAAAAAAAAAAAAAACTTAAAGAAGGATGTTAGAGAAAGCAGCCTAAATACAAAATATACATAGAAATATACATAGTATCTTAATAATGTCAGTTTTCTTCAAGTAAATTAAGGGTGTATTTCGATTCAAACTGCTTATTTTCCGATTTATTTTTGAATTCGTTTTTGCTCTCAAATGCACCAAACTTTCAAAATCTCTTACTTGAAAAGTACACAAGGTGCCGTGATTGTCGATTCTTTGATAAATTAAGAAAATATTGCAAAATAAAGAATACTGCCCAGTTAAACTGATGGCATTGAGCTCACAGGCTACAAATACTAATTGTACATTAAAGCCTTATATTTTCAAGGGTTAATTCCGTTCGAAAAAAAATTAAGAAGGGGAAACAGCTCTCCCCTTTCCTCTTTTTTTATACTTAATCATTGAAACTCCTATACTATCAAAGACATGCTTTATCATATAAAAAATCTATATCCAAAATTCAGAGCAAATGAGATAATTCTTAATAAAAACCCATTTAGCATTTATATAATTTAAAAGGAGTTATCCCCCTCTTTTATACTTAACCACTAAACTTCCAAAACTATTCAGAGATTTGAACGAAATCTGACAATTCTGCTTGAAAAACCCATTTATATAAATTAAGGGGGGGGGGCATTAGAACCCCTGTTCCTCTTATTTATACTTATTCAATGAACACCTAATAACAGTCACGGAATCGCCTCATCAGAATGATCCTAATCTAAATTTTGAACGAAAATTAATTCTGCATGAAAATCCCATTTATATCAACTAACGGGGGGGGGGGCATTAGAGCCCCTGTTCCCCCTATTTATACTTATTCAATGAACACCTAATAACAGTCACGGAATCGCCTCATCAGAATGATCCTAATCTAAATTTTGAACGAAAACTTAATTCTGCATGAAAATCCCATTTATATCAACTAACGGGGGGGGGCATTAGAACCCCTGTTCCCCCTATTTATACTTATTCAATGAACACCTAATAACAGTCACGGAATCGCCTCATCAGAATGATCCTAATCTAAATTTTGAACGAAAACTTAATTCTGCATTAAAATCCCATTTATATCAACTAACGGGGGGGGGGGGATTAGAACCCCTGTTCCCCCTATTTATACTTATTCAATGAACACCTAATAACAGTCACGGAATCGCCTCATCAGAATGATCCTAATCTAAATTTTGAAAACTTAATTCTGCATGAAAATCCCATTTATATCAACTAACGGGGGGGGGCATTAGAACCCCTGTTCCCCCTATTTATACTTAATCAATGAACACCTAATAACAGTCACGGAATCGCCTCATCAGAATGATCCTAATCTAAATTTTGAAAACTTAATTCTGCATGAAAATCCCATCTATATCAACTAACGGGGGGCATGAGCCCCCCGTTCCCCCTCTTATACATATCGAATGAACTCCAAAAACTAATTAGGGAAGCGCCTTGTCAGGATATACCTACATACAAAATTTCAAGTGGATCGGATATTTTTATCATGAGTTATCGCGTTACGTACATACGAACATACATACAGAACGGACGGGCACATAAGCTCTCAGGCTATGATAGCCTGTGAGCTAAAAAGCAATCAAAAACGGCAGTTTGAACCGATTTTTCCGAAGCGAGCGATCTGGGAACGAAAAAGAGGGTCATACTGATAAGGTAATTGTTTATAACTCAAATTCTAATGAATTGAGCGTAAAATGACATCACACGGCACCTCATACGTCCCTTCAAGAATCCCCTCAGCAAGTTTCATGTTTCTACTTTTAAAAATGTGTCTGAAATTGTATCGGAAAATTTCGAGCTGTTGAAGGTGGAAAAGCGTTTTTTCGAATACACCCTTAATGTCTAAAAAAAAAAAAAAAAAAAAAAAACGTAATTATAGTTAGCTCAGACAGAGAGGCGGAATTATTTTGGGTTAATAGTAGTGTAGTAGTGAGAGTTCAGCTGCATGCGGTGGCGTGTGGCGGGAGGAGGACAGGAGGAGGAGGCCCACCACCACCTCACAGAGAGAGGAGGAGGTCCTCCACCACCACCTGAATGAGAAGCTTATCTGATGGAGAGTGTATTATACTATAGTAGGATGATGGGGAGGGTTTAAAATTGAGGGGGCTTAAATTTTTAGGGTTTGAAACTTATGAGATTATACTGTAGTAGAGGGGTGGATGTTTGGAGTCTGTTAGAGTATGATGGGATTTTTGA
>CAXHSM010001504.1:102100-123100 GCA_964019185.1 Maratus speculifer
TCTAATAATAATATTCAAAAAAAGTTCAAATTATTATTTAATTTTCTATTCTAATAAAAACTTATTCGAATCCCACTAAAGGCTTTTGGAAAACTCAATTTTTAAAAAAATTATTAATTTCCAACGAAAGAAGAAGAAGGCCGGTTCTGCGGCCACTGGCGTGATGAGCAATGGGCAATTGTGATTAATATTTAATTGATCAGACTCGTCTTCCTCCTTATCGCAATACACGATAATCTCACAGGCGAGATGGGCAATGCTTAATTGATCAGACTCAATTTTTTTTAAAATTATTAATTTCCAACGAAAATTCAATCCAACAAAGAGCAGCACCCAAATAAAAATCTTCCGGGGGGTGAAGTTTGGAAAATGAGGAGGTTACCCCTTTACTATAGTATGATATTAGAAGCTTCAGATCCTAAATAAAAAAAAAAAAAATAAGCCTCTTAAAAATTAACCCCCTCTAAAAATTAAGCCCTCCCCTTTCCTAAAATCTCATCTTACTATAACATAAATTACGATATGTTCAAATTTCCTTCCTACTCTCAGTTGATTCCAATCTTAAAGAAAAAAAAAAAAAAAAAAAAAAAAAAAATACATTTAAGCCTTTCAGAAAAATAAGCCCCCCTAAAAATTAAACCCTCCCCCTTTCCTAAATATCACATCAAACTGTAACAGTGTCAAAATATCCTTCACCCATTTTCAAATATCTTTCCTACTCTAAGTTGAATCCAATCTCTACTTAAATTTAAACTCCCCAAAAAAATTTAAGCCCCCCTCAATTTTAAGCCCCTCCTAAAAAATAAGCCCTCCCCTCTCTCTCTCTCAAAAATCCCATCATACTCTAACAGACTCCAAACATCCACCCCTCTACTACAGTATAATCTCATAAGTTTCAAACCCTAAAAATTTAAGCCCCCTCAATTTTAAACCCTCCCCATCATCCTACTATAGTATAATACACTCTCCATCAGATAAGCTTCTCATTCAGGTGGTGGTGGAGGACCTCCTCCTCTCTCTGTGAGGTGGTGGTGGGCCTCCTCCTCCTGTCCTCCTCCCGCCACACGCCACCGCATGCAGCTGAACTCTCACTACTACACTACTGTTAATTTATTCACGATATTTTTATTGGCATCTTCTGTCGTTCATTAACAATACATGAACTAATAACTTATTCGCTCCTCTCATAGAATCTATAAATGGTGTATCAAACAAGATTTAATTTACAGATAACCACATTCTACTTATTATTATTATTATTATTATTATTATTAGTAGTAGTAGTAGTAGTAGTAGTGGTAGTAGTAACTCTATTCTATATATTATTGCATTTGTCTAAAAAGATCTTTAACATGAGATTTTTTTTTACATTTTGATAGATTTCATGTTTGTTTTCTATATTCTACCATTTCTCCTGTTTAAATTGTTATAGTTCAAGAATCGTTTAAGATAAATGGTACAAACTTGGAACATGTCTTTTTCAATTGTTTTTCTTTAATTTTGATACAGGTAATTAAAAAAAAAATATTTACTTTTAAAAATATGATTTAAAAAAAGAAAGCTATATCATTTTTAAAAAATTTTATTTTAAATATTTAAATTTTTATTAAAATTAATATTTTTTTAAATGCTGAATCAAAATTAAAGATCATATATCGTCCAATCCAAAGTTGCGGGTGTGACATTTACAAAACTTAATTTAGTCACCAGCAAAAATATTTTTGAGCATTGGTTTCAATTTGTATGAATTTCAATGTAGACCACTTACACATACATTTATCCAAATCTGAAAATTGTCCAATGTATCATTTATTTATTAAAAAAAAAAAAATAATTTCCACCTGTTGCGGGTGTGACATAAAAAGGACATGCATTTTCATCTTTCAGTGCAAAAATGCAAAACTCTGTGAATTATGACAACTGAGTGAATTGATATTTTTATATATTAGACAGTAATACTTAAATAATTATTCTATCGAAAAATTAAATCACTTACTCAATTCTTGCTTTTGTGGAAAATATTCAAAATTTTCGTTGCGGGTGTGACACCCTGTTGCGGGTGTGACTTGTATAGCCAATAAAATAATGACATACACAAATATTTTCAAGGCAGATTTTTTTAATTAAAGAATTAATCAATGTTGCAATTATAATATCTAGAGAGGAAAATATCAAACAAATTTCATTTCCAATCTTGAATTTATAATTTCTGGTGGTGGTAGCTTTTTTTACAAAAATGCTCTTCTTTTCCCTAGGATACATCTGACTGACTTGGCCAAATATGCACGTTTTCTTAAATTTTTTCAGGCATTCTAATTCTATATCGTCACCATCCATTTGTCTTATTTGTCCATCAAAGTTTTCACTTTTTTGATGTCGAGAACAAAACAACTTCTACAAAATCTCCAACTGCACATTTATCGTTGGATATTATATCCTTGTCAAAGTATGGATACATCTAACTGACTGAGCCAAATATGCACATTTTCTTGATTTTTATTCAGATACTCTTATTCTATAACATCCCCATTCATTTGTCTTATAATTCCATCAAAGTTTTCACTTTTTTTTTTTTAAATGTGGAGAATAAAACAACTTCTTCAAAATCTCCAATTGCACTCTTATCATGAATATTATATTTTTGACAAAATAGGGTAACAAACAAATTCTCTTGTGATCACTTTCTGAAGTTATTGCTACATTAATTGTTCCTACGTCAATAAAAACAACATGATGTATCGATTGAATGTTGAGCTCCGATTGTGCTTGGTGCCGGCATTCATGAAGCATTTTCACAATATCTTCTAAAATTTCACATTCAGCAAAGTTCTTTTATATTTTTTAGGACTTTTTTCTACACACATGGCAAAATCTGAAGCTGAATTTATAGTTGCAGAGCGTTGCTAATGTTACCATTTTCTTGGCAACTGGACCAACCCCGTCGACAACTCTTTTACCATGAAATGAAATGCAAAAGGATTGCTATCCTTTACCATGATTTTTTAAAATAATCTCTTCTTTTCTCTCCTCGCTTTGTCTCTTTCTTTCTCTTGTTGTAGATATGCTTCATATTTAAAAGGGTTTTCCTTAATCTTTTTTCGATGATATCGTGCTCTTTCTGTACTCTTCATTCTCTGCAAAAGAGAAGAAATTAATGTGTAAACTGAATAAATATAGCACTTCCAGTCCAAAAATATAAGCTTAACAAATTTTTAATATTTATCCCTTGAAATTTCTAATCTTACATAAAGTTAATTATGTTAAATTTTGGTTAATTTCAAACTGACTATATACATTTTATGCTAACTTAATAAACATTTTAACAATTTCTATTATTCTTACTTCTATTTTTTATTTAATTTGAATTAAAAGAGAAAAAAAAATCTTCCCCTAATATTTATTTACTTATTTTAAAAACTAAATATATATATATATATATTAGATAAAAACTATCAAATAACAAAATTAAAAAAAATGTATATAAAAAACAAAACAAATTTAACAAATTTAAAGAAAATTGCTAAAATATTGTTCCATAATTTTCTTTTTTTAATTTCTATAAAAATCTTACCTTTTAAATTAATTTCTTAATCATATATCACTAATAAAATTATTTTCTTGTAGTAAAGCAACAATTTTATCAATCCAAACTGAATAAATCAACTGCACACAGTGTCACATGCTCAGATGATGCAAATTTTTATTTATTAACTGGAATTTCCTCTATTAAATCAAAGGGTATAGCTAAAGCTGCCAAGTACATGTTTTCTAGCATATTATTTTTTTTTATAAATTTACATATAATTTGTTCAAATATACATTTGTAATCAATTTTAAAAGACGTTGCGGGTGTGACTTTAATTAAATGTCACATCCGCAACAGGGACATGTCACGCCCGCAACGATAAATATTTATAATTAAAATATTAATTAATTTCTTTTGTGTCTGTAATTCGAAGTATCTTAATAAACTATTTTTGAATATAAAGTTTCATAACTTTAAATCAAAAATATTTTTCTGTAGGGATATAAATGTAACTTTTTGTTGCAGGTGTGACACAATAATTAAGAGTAATTAAATATGCTTACCTTTTGTAATGAAGATTAGTGAACACTTCTCTGCAGACAAAAACTCTCAATAATAGCTGTCAGATCATATATATCCAAGTTTGGAGACTTTCAGAATGTTTGTTCAGTTGTACGAGACAATGAAATGTAAAGATTTTTGCCGCAGTTTATTTGACAAAGTCATAGTGTCACTTTATTAATTAAAATAAGTATGTTAATGACAAAATTTTAATTCTTTTTTGATAAAATATGAAATAGTACACTCTTAACAGTTAATATGCAAAATTTCTATCATATTTAAAGAAATTTAAATTTTCATTCTCATGTCCATTTTTTTGTGGATTGGGCGATATTTCTGTTTATTTATATAAAAAAAATTAAATTCTACAAATACTAAAACTTAAAAAAAAATGATAAGTTTTATTATATGATTTTTTTAATATCACCATTTTATTTCCGAAGAAAATTTGACTTTTTTAAACATAAAATCCCAATTAATGATAATTTTTACGAATGCTTTTTATCACATATGCAACATCAAGCATGGATCGTCTGAAGCCCCCCGAAAATTAAATAATTCTTATTCTTTTATGTGTAAAACGGATCATCTACACAATATCTTAAGGGATTTTCCGTACTGAGTTTTCAAAAATTATTTTCTTAGATTTTAAGTACTTTAAAAAAGACAATAAAATTTTGAGAATTTCGAATTTCATCGGATTTTTAAATAATTAGTTTGCAGGAAAGTAATTTGTGAAAACATACTATGTCTGCATTTGATGTTTTTTCATTGATTTTGAAAATCGTTTTTCGATATTTATATCCAGTAATGAGAAAATACTTATTTATTATTATTAGTAGTAGTAGTGTTAGTATTTTACTTAAGTATAGATTAAATGGGATTTCTCATCTCTAAGGGGGAAAGCTCTGTCGGTCCTTAGACGCTGCAAAACATATGTATGTTCAAAAAAAAAAAAAAAAAAAAAAAAAAAAAAGGGCATGATTATTTTTTTTATTATATATTTTTTTATTATTTTATTTTGTATTTCAGAATATAAATGCACCAAGAAGAAGTTTAGCACTGTATACAATACTTCCTATACTCAAAAAATTTAAATTAATTTTATTATACGTACACAAATTTTTACATATTTCCCTAAAGTTTTAGTGTATACATAAATGTGCATAAAAAAATTTACTCCTTCAAAATTTATTACTAAGATAAAGAGAGAGAAAAAACCAAAATCTCATCATTTTATTCCGGAAGAAATTACACTTTTCATAAAAATCCAGCTAATGATAATTTTTATGTATGCTCTTTTTATTTAAATGACAATTTTTTCCCACATTTGCAACATCAAGGAAGAATCGTCTGCCGAGAAAGATTTGAATAATTCATATTTTTATCTGAGTGAAGCAGCTCTTCTACATAACATCCTAATACACTGTAAAGTAAAACGAATCTATAAAACGAGAATCCCCTTATCATGGATTTCCCTGCTTATTTTTCCCTCGAACGTCGGTGATTGCAAAAGCATGCTGGGTAGAAAAAGAGAGCGCTCTCCATAACTAATTGTTGATTTGATAACGCAGCTGATTTAAATATATCGGAGATGAAAGAAAAGTAGAGAACTCTTTAGCTCATTATCCTGCCTTATCTTTTAAATTGAAGTCGTGGGTGACAAATGGAAATTTGAATTGCAAATTTAGGCTCAAGTTCTAGTATTCTTCCCAATATTTATGAATATAAATAAATATTTCCTTTCATGCTGGACTGCGATAATTCTAGATTATACTCGAGAATGTTAGTTGGGAATTTAGACAGCATATTTTACCGGAATTAGCTTTTTGATTAAATTATTTTAATAAAATGTTAGTTGAGAGTATAAATATTTAATAGATAGTTTTTGTTACAAAGATGTTTGTTAACATATTTGATTTGATTATTTATTCTGAGAATAAAGTAAAGAATGTTTTAATGAATATTTATATTCAAGGAAGGTCAAATTTAATCATTTGGATTTATTTTTTGTTATGAAAAAAAAAATATATACTTAAAAGAAAAAAAAAAAAAAAAAAAAAAGATATGCGCTATTTATTTTTTGCCAGATTTTAAATTAAAGAAAGATTTTGTTACTAATTATTATTATTATTATTATTATTATTATTATTATTATTATTATTATTATTATTATTATTGTTGTTGTTGTTGTTGTTGTTGTTGTTGTTGTTGTTGTCGTTGTTGTTGTTGCTGCTGCTGCTTCTGCTGTTGTTCTCGTTATTGTTGTTACTAAGGGGAAAAATTTAATTAACATTCACCTGTTGTTTTTCAGTTTTTTCTTGTTCCACAAATTCTTGTTCAAATTCAAATTTTCTTGTTCCACTCGTGAATTTTTTCACGCATTCAAGTCATTTTTCTGCAGAAGCAAATTATTCCGTAATTAAGTTTCTAAAGTATATAATTTGTGTTTGTCTTAATATTTCTTCTTTTCTATTGCATCATGCAAAACTGACTGACACATTCATAAAGCTTTTTTTTTTAAGTAAATTGGATTAAATTTGTAGATTCAAGTGTTTAATATAAGCGGAGCAAAATTCTAAATTTTTCTACAAATCCTTCTTGAATTTATACATCTTCAGTATATACTTCTTCATTTACAATAATTCTTTTCTGAGGGAGATTTTCCATGATGGTCATGTTTCGGAAATCGGTTCAAAATTCCAATGGTGTTTCCTAGCATATCGTACACTTTGCATCAAAAGTGCCACAACTCAAAAATAGGATTTTTTTCAGTTATGGCAGCCGTTCTACTTGCTTTTTTACACCCCTACCAATCACCTAAGTTACCAGATAGTGCCACTGAAAATCCAGCCATCAGATAGCAGTTGTGTTTATTGTTTACAAGATGGCCACTGACTCTTCCACAGCTCGGAAACAGTTCTCCGTATTTTTCGAAAAACGAAAATTTTTGAGTTAAGGCACTTTTGAAGCAAGGATGTTATGATATATTCATTCGACATAATCTTTTAAGGCTGCTGGTCACTCAGCGGACAAATTCCTCTCTGTAACATTATGTCTATGGACGTTTTATGCATTTTTATATTCAAAATATCTCTTCGGAAAATTAATATTTTTAACTTTTTTCTTAAAAGATGTATCTTTATTCTTAGTTTTCAAAACATTTCTAAAATCTATGCGCAGTTTTATATGAAGTGTTTAAAATTTACTTCAGCTTGTTCGTTTTTAAAATATAAAATATTAAATTAAGCATAAATATAAAAAAAATATTTCGACAATTAAGAAAAAAAAAAAAAAAAAAAAAAACGAGGCATCCTTTAAGAAGAAAGTACTGAAAAAAAAGTTGCAAATATTAATTTCCCGAGGAAATATTTTGAATATAAGAATGGATAAAACACCCATTAGGCTTAATATTACAGAGAAGATTTCGGTCGCTGAGCCACCTTAAATGATTATAGAAATTTTCTCAAATTATCTGCAAGTTTTATATATGTAATGTCTGAAAATGTGATGAGTTGTGATTTTGGTGCAGCGTTTACAGAACTCTTAACTAATTTATTTTAAGTTCTCTGTAAAATGTGTGCCACACATTATGCCCCTAGCCTCATCCTCTCTGATTTTAAACAAAATAAATTAAATATTTTTATTACAGTTAGTTTTTGTCCTATTTCATTTTGATATTTCTCGATGTGAATAGAATCTATAATGCAGAGTGTTTATAAAGTCTCGGACCCATTTTGATGTTTAATAACTCATAAAATAATGAAGATATAAACAAACTTATGGCATTTATTGATGGAATAACTCATATATTTTCGAACTTTTTTATTAAGAAAAAATTAAGACTGCATGCATACAAAGTTCAAATTGCTTAATTAAGGAATGCTTGCCGCTACGTGGCGTGAAATTGACTATTGATTTGATATTCTCCGTGCGACGAAGGGGGCACAAGTGGATCACAGTTCATTGACAAGGGCATGAAACTTTTTGAGTCTATTTAACCATTTATATTATTAATTTTAATCTATCTTTATTATTTTATGAGTTATTAAACATCAAAATGGATCCGGGACTTTATAAACACCCTGTATATCAAAACTGACAAAAGTAAATTTTCGTTTCTTTTGCAGATTTGCTGTCATGGCCCGCGAGATCGCCCTTCGGTTCGGACTCCGAGAGCAGCGGTGGCCCATCTCCGGCATCCTGGGAGAGGACCGGACTATCATCTCAGAGTCAGCGGCGGGACCGACTGACCCCAGCATCCAGCATCCAGGAGGAGGAGGACGATATGGATGAAGTGAGTATGGCAATTCCAGTGGCGTAAACCAGAATGGGTGTCCAAAACTAGTACTATTGTAAGGTTTTCTTCTCCTGGATTCGTAGCAGAAAATTTTCTGGTTAGATAAGGCGAACAGAACTTTAAAAAAAATACCGATATTCAGAACATTTGGGCACCCACTCTGGTTATGTCACTGATTTTTTTTATTACAGATAAATAAATAAATAAAACATAGACGATTATAAGTCAATTTGACACCTTCACATTCAATCGAAAAGGTAATACATTTTATGCAAAAATAATAACTTTTATGATATTTACCTTGTGCTTGTTCTGAATGTATGTTTATTTTACGTAAATTCTACACTCTCAAAAAAACTTCCGTCTTTTCACAGAAAATGTACTGGCAGCACTGCTGCCAGAAATTGTCTGTAGATTGACGATTTTCCGTTTATTTTTTTCTCCGTCAAAAGAGGAAAAATATCCGTCACTATAAAAAAGTCATTGCCGAAGAGGTGAGGAACGAACTCACGACCCCAGCATAGCATTACAAGTCGAGCGCTTTTCCTCAGCCACGGTTGCTCATGAAACTTGTGTTTTGAAATAGAAGCGTTCATTCCATATGGGTGTGGTTTGCTGTATTTCGTTAAAAAGCTTTTAATTTTACAGTTAATCTCGGAAAGATTTAATCTTTAATGAAACTGTGGCTGGGTTTTTTTTTACGTTTAGTATTAATATAGTATAAAAATGTGAATTTATAATATATTACGTAGATTGTTAGAAAAAAAACATGGATGTTCTATTTTTATTCGATAAAATTTTTTTAATAATATCAATTTTTTTTTCATTTTATTTTTTAATTAAAATATCTTTTAAATGTGTTCACTTAAAGTATATTTTATATGCAAATATTTATCATAGAAATAACTTAGTACATTCAATTTTATTTAACTTATCCAACTTTCAATACAAATTGTGAGAATTTTTGAATGAATAAAGAAAGTAATTGTTATTTATTTTTAAATTCGAAAACATTTTTGTCTTTTTAAACTAAATTAGACAGTTTAATCTATAGAATATTTTGTTTTTCATATTAAAAATAAATTCGAATTTATTACTAACAGACCCAATACGCATGCGTGCTAGAAATAAACGGAATCTCTTCCTCATTTTTCGACGTTTGCAATGAATTCACAGATCAAATACGTTTTCTGGGAGTACGGAAATTATTTGTGAAAAAATAAGGATGACTTAGTGTATATTGACGAATTTTTCTGACAGTGTAATAACAAAACAAAACAATACTTATTGGCGTACGGGATATACCACACGTGTATTTGTATAATACAAGCTTAGCGTAAATAAGTAAATAAATAAATAAATAAATAAATTCAAAGTAATTACACATATTGTAATAAACATCACTGTTAAAAAAAAATCTGAAATTCACGGATCTATCTTTCCTGAATTTCACAGAAAAAATCTCTTTTCACAGCAAAAGGGCATTTTTTGTTAAAAATCAGAAAACTTCACCATGTTTCCTGAAAATAACGAAATAGATGTAAATAGAAAAAAAAAAAAAAAAAACGGAGATACTCCGTTCCGCGGGAGTATCCGTGGCCGTGTGGTCAAGGCACCCCGCCGCCAAACACCTGAGAACATAGATTGTGGGTTCGAATCCCACTGGCACCATGAAATAGTGAAGATATGCAAAGATCTTTTAATTACATTTTTTTCTGTTTATTTTTCTCTTATTTCATATTAAAAAATCTTTTAACTAATTAGCCCCCCCCCCTCCAAAAAAAAAGTAAATAAATTATGTGCAACAATTTCAAAAAATTGTCTATAACATTAATTTTGTAAAAAAGGAATAATTTTTTTTCATTCGTTCATTCATTAAAAAAAAGTGATTTTAAACAGTGTTTCTTTTAATTAAAACTACTTAAGAAATTAAAATTGATTTAAAAAATAATAAGTATTATGTTCCAGTCAAAAATAAGATAAAATAAACCGCTTACGAATATTCTAACGAATAAAGTTGAAAGGAACACATATATTTGAAAAGCACAACAGATTTTTTCCACTAACTCATGAAAGGCATACTTTGTACCAACTGGCATCAGCAGCTTTAGCTCAGTCAGCAAGGACTTATTCCATTGTCAAAATTTCTTGAGTTCGACCCTCAGGACGACTTAAAGTAAATTATATAAAGAGAAAAAGATTAAACTAAATTAAATAATATAGCATCTCAAAACTACTCGGAAAGTAATTCTTTCACGATTTATCGGTTCGTTAATTTTAAAAATTAAATTAAATTATTATCATTAAAAATGAAACTTTGTAACGGAAAGTTTCTTTTATTTCTCAAAATGGACAATCTACTAACGAAACGGTAAAAGTCTGGCAACTTTGCTGCCAGTAGTTTTACCGTTAATTCACAGATTATTTTAAACAGTGAATATATGAACATAAATAAGAACATTTCAAGTTTTTTTTTTCCAATTACAAATGTTTAAAGCACGAAGCTCTCGAAATACGACAAACACCTATTCTGTAGTCAAGTTTGATATCCACGTATCTGGCAGTTTCGCACATTAAAGAGTTCTTAATGCAGCATTGATGCATAACACTAAATAATGCAATGCCGTAAAATACACACGGTCTTTTTAATACTACTTGAGGTTTTACATTTCAATTTATTAATTTTCTAATGCATTTTTTCCCCTCAATTGCAAGTATGTGTATAAGTAATGTAGCGTGGCATGTGACAAAGGGGGAGGGGGATATAGTGAAGTGTTACATTTTGTGGCAAAAAGGGGGAAGGGTGGTAAAAAATATTGAAAAAAAGTCTGACATCATTTATGGACGGCCTCCAAAATAAAATCCTATGAAACTGTTAAAAAATGTATTTTTTGAGTCACTATGTATCATTCAATTTTATGTACAAAAAAATGATTTTTAATTTTTGTCGCTGATCAATTTTTTTAGTTATCAGTTTGTTAATATAAATCCATAACTCTAAAAAAAAAAAAAACCCTGGTGTCTGAAGAGTTTTATATAAATTAATTGTATGTAATATTTAACTTAGTTTTTCAAATATTTTTGATTAAAACATTCCTTTCATTACGCAGGGCAGTGACGACCCATCCGACGACCTCCGGGAGCCTGGATGCCCGCTTCCATCACCCCGGCCCAAGAAACTCTCCTCCTCGGCATCCTCCGGGAAGCACCGTCGCTCCTCTGCGGACTCCTCTGCGCCCAACAATCCGTGCGCGGAGTCACTGAAGGGGCGTTGCAATTGTGAGGAGCTGAAGCGCGTGGAGTGCGTCCTCGAGAACAAAGAGCTGTGGGAGAAGTTCAACGAGTTGGGCACGGAGATGATCATCACGAAAACGGGCAGGTAAGAGGCTGATTGACGAATTGGAAGGGCAGCCGCCCTTTCCTTTTCTGTTGTATGACAAAGTTTTATTTTATCAGACGTTTTGGATTTAAAGATCTGGGGGATTGTTCTTGTATTACGTAAGCAGTAAGGGGAGGAGGAGGGGGGGTCAGCCCCCTCCCTCTAATATATTTTGAGCCTCCCTTGGAAAAGATTCCTAGGTCACTAAATGAATTTCTGTTCCGAAAATCCAAATGGAATTCTGTTCAAAAATTTAATTTAGTTTTGAGGCCCTTTCACAGTTTTGCAGAAATAGTAAATTGTAATTAAAATAAGTGTTTCAACACTCGTTCATCCTATTTGTAAATAGGAAGCTAACATAATATTTAATTTTGCACTAGGTATACACTCGAATTTTTCATCATAATATTCGTTTCTTAGCACAAAATGAAGTTAATACAGCAGTTTAATAAAAAAAAAAACATAGTACGTAGTGTGATTATGCACTAATTTATCTTTCTGCGGCAGAGATAGAGAGATAAAATATGAGCCCCCCTACATTTTCTTGAGCCTCCTCCCCCTTTTATTCACTCCTAGCTAAAGGTCCTGTGTAAGCAGTAAAGGGAGGAAGGGGTGTTCAGTATCTGCTAATTTTTCCGAGAAGCAGGAAATTTAAGGAGAGACGAAGGGTCACAAGAATTTATGCGTAAACATTAGACAACGAACAACTATAGTTCAAAAACAAAAAGCAAAAAACCATGATTTGGATGAGCGTTTGGAAGATGCGTTTTGACAGCCAATGCTGAAACATGGACGAAAAATCCTGAGCATCAGACCATTAAAACGCCAAACACATAGTATTCCTAAGTTTCTTGTTAAATTTTTTAGTTATATGCTTAAATCAGTTAGGGCCTGTAATATTTTTTAAATTTTTTTTTTTTTTCATTGCGATAAATAATAATATACCAATAACTATTTTGTATTCTATGAATTGTATAATGCAATAAGTAATAATATATTAAACTGATTTTGTTTTCGTTACTAAACAACTCCTACATGTCTATTTATGTAAAATTTCTAGATTAATAATGTAATTTATCGCTAGCTGTAATTTTTTACGGAAAACATCAGAATTGATGTTAGAATGGCATAAAGTCTTACGCAAGCAAAGGACTGGCAGGGGTGGATTTCAGATTTTGATTATTTTCTCTTATAAAGGGAGGGGAAGGGGTACAAAATGAGTAAAAATGTACTTACGTAATACTTGAAGGCCCCCTGGGATCCTTCCCACACAGCTGCAACAATGATGGTGCAAGCAGTATCCTAAGTCCGGAGCGGTTCTTATATATATATATATTTCTGTAGCAGAATTTTTTTTTTTTAATGAGAAGAGCTTTTTGACCTTCCTACTTAACGAAAACTTTGTCCCCTTCCCAGAAAATGTTCTTTAATTAGTTCTCAGGTTGTTACTCTAGAACAGAGATGGCGAGTCTTTTCACAAATACGTACCATTTTTTTTTTTTTTAATAAATAAATAATATAAAATCATAACGTGCTAACCAAAAAAAAAAAAAAAAAAAAAAAAAAAAAAATCAAATAATAATGACTCAAAATTACATAAAATTTTGTTTCTAGCATTAAAAATATGTAAATAATGTTTTATGTTATACTATAGAAATTTATTTAAAAAATATTATTGCTGTTGTCACCTCATGCCAAATAGTTTATATTAGCTTCATACTTAATTATTTTTCAGAGAATGAAACTTGAATAAAGGATTCATTTGACGAGTTGTTTTTACATAAATTTTTCAATTTTTTCTCCCCAGAAAGAATATCTCACAGAAAAAAAATTTCGAAATAGTAAGTGCTAGAATTAACACCATTTAGTGTCTGGAATTGAATCCCAAGTTGCTATAATTTGACATCGGTATTTTTGCGTCTAATGCCTATTCATCCTACTTTTGAATTAATCTAATAATTCTCTCTTCTTAAAATTTGAGAGCCCATATTGAGCTAGATTGGGATACATTAAGTAACATTTCAGTTTCTTGAAACTGATTTGCCCCACCAGTGGCCGAGAGGTTTGAACCTTTCAACTGGTAGACGGCAGGTGCTGGATTCGAACCCAATCGCGGCTGTCGGCCTAACCGTTCGGAGTTTTTGTGGTTTTCTTCGAACCTTGCGTAAATACGGGTTAGGTTCCCTTAGAAAGACCCCCACGAAGGTTACTCCCCCCTGGTCCTATATCCCTAGTGTAGATAATCGAACGACAAAAATAAACCAAACTTGAAACGGATTTACAATGACAACCAACCAAACTAATCGAATTCACATAAACAACAGAGACAGCATCCAGATTATTTAATACATTTTGTGAAATTCTACTGTATGTTGATGCATAAACTGAATCTATGCCGTGCCCCTCCCCCTTCATATATATGTATAAAAAAATGATAACGTGCCATAGATTTCCCCTGCAGTATACTATACTTTACTATATACAGTGTATATAGTATATGCAGTATAGTATAGTATATACCTGCAGTGTACTATAGTATACACAATTTTGCACGTATTGTACTATATTTAGATACAGCCTCTTCTCTTTTTACTTCATTTTGGGACCAACGTATTTCGAGCTTATTCTATCGACTATAATTTTCAGAATTTTCACGCTAAGTTTTTGAGACTTTCACAAAAGTTGTTTTATACAATTAACTAACACATTATGTAAATTATATTGTGATTGCGTTCACGTATGCGTAGTGAAACATTATTTATTTACCCTGCAAATTTTTATAACACATTAAGTACATTATATTTGTATAGCATTCGCATGTGCAGTGAAATATTATTTAGTAAACCTATAATCTTTGTTCATACAATTTTTATTATTTTTTAATTATGATTACAGGGTATTACGTACAATGCTGTTTGTCCTGTTTTCGGAAAAATTTTTTTTATATTAAGAGCTCTGCTAATTATAAGCAAAAAACTTGGCAAGATTTGGGATTGTAAAAACACAGTTTATTACAACAAGTCATTTAATCATAATTTGCAGTTTGAGCGTTTTTGCTACATTAGTTTTGACAGGGTTAGCCAAAAGATCTTTGCTCTTTTTCTATTTGTTGACAACCTCCTCCTATGGATTTTGGGAAAAACCCTTTACGGAAATATATCACCTGTACTATTATGTTTACACACCTGGAGTTTCAGAATAATTCCTCATGTATTTTTCTAAATATTTAACAAACCGTCTAAAATCGCAAGTGGCCGGTCACCTTTGGCCATATAGTGTATATGTTGCTGCCAAAACCCGAAATTGGCCAATTCTAGAACTGGCCAGCTAATTCCCGAATTGGCCAGCAACGTTAAAAAATGACTGGCCATTTCTAGAATTGGCCGGCCAATTCGCGAACTGGCCAGATGCGATTGGCCAATTCGCGAAATACATATAGGCACTCGGCTTAATCCTTTCTAACATAGTTGAAAGTGTCTTTGAATTCAAATAGTCTAGCCGTCAGCCTGTCCGTGCTCTAACTCGAGTAAAGGTTCCGGTTAACTTGTAATTGTCATCTTATTTGGTTTATCAATTAATTTCCATATTGAAAGGAAATTGTGTACTATTTTTGGTTAATTTAGTTGGGTACACAAAAATATTTCGTTTCAATATAGTCAATGGGAATCTTTTTTACTGTGCATTTTAATGTTACATTATCTTAATTACAAAAAAATTGGTACCTATGCATCATAGTTCGGGTGTTGGCCAAGGCTTCCCGGCCAGTTCGCGAATTGGCCGGCCAAAACCCGAAATACGCTATTCATTTCATGTATTTCGGGTTTTGGCCAGGAAGCTTGGCCAGTTCGGGTACTGGCTGGCCAGTTCTAGAATTGGCCAGGCTCCGGGTATTGGCGGCAACATACATACAACCATTATTGACAAAGTAAAATCATATAAAAAATAATTTATTTTCTGTTTCACAATGGGTTACTTTTCTAAATTGATTTTCGTAATTTTCTCTAAATATTTTGCGCTCCAATCTTTATCTTATTATCCGTCTAGAGAATTATCTACTTCTGAATCCCTATTTTCCCCCTGCTTATACATTTAAACCGAATAGACATATAAGCAGGCTCCTCAGTCGATAAATTAAAAAGATTCCATTCCTTTCTGTCAAACTCGACAATTAAAAAACTCATTCGGGAAAAATTGTACAAATCACAGAACTTCATTAGCTTGTTTTGATTTAAACATTCTTAAGAAACAATTATATTAGCATGGGAATAGCACAGTAATTTTCAAACAAAACTTATACAGAGACAAATAGCACAAGTAATTGTGTGCGTTTAAACAAGATATGTGTGGAAACTACAATTTTAAGCTTTTCAATGAAAATACGAATATAATGAGAGTTTTGAAATGGGAACAATTTATTAAAAATAAGGTTTATACATAATACAAGCAACTGGAAGATAAATCTAATCAATAAAGTTCTTCAAGTATAATCTAAATTACAAAACACATTAAAAAAAAAATGTTTTAGAATTTTGGGGAGTTATTTGAAATACTTATTAAACGTTCCGAAATTCAGTAAATAATTTATTTTTAGCAAGGTTCAGTTGTTTAAGATCTGACAAAATACATTTTAGGGTCTGTGCAAACATAACATTATAATTTTAGGGATCTGACACATGATATTGTAAGATATCTCTGAAAAGAGGGGTGTTTGTTTTTTGATCCAATCAAAATTCTCTCTTTTTATTTGTAGCATAGTCTTTGGTATAAAAAAGTACGTGATCCATTATCTATTTTTATAAAAATACAAAGTCATTATTAAAATCACTAAATTATTATAAAATTATTTAATTCTAAAATATGGAATACCTCAAAGTTTGACATTCCTATTCTTCTTCATAAGTGTATGCATATATAACCACGGTTCGAGAAACCATATGTGAAGTATATTTGAAATGAAGTTTGTGTTTACTAATAAATAAAACAGGAACAGAAAGAACGTTGTTTTCTCTTGTTTTGTTGGTAACAATTTTTATCTACTCCTTATCACACTTCCTTCGGTTCAAGCGCAACAAGACTTTATTACAGTTGAATGTATTATGTAAAACAATTATAATGAAATATCTTTAAATAGTAACTATTTCTTTTAAGAGTTACTTTATACAAAGCAATATTTTATTTACTTCTCTTCATTTGAATCAATATAAAGTATGTAAAAAATAAATGTAACCAGTTTTGTAAATCACCTCAAATATATATATATATATATATAAGGTACCCTGGGGTAATAACGCCCCGTTAAGGTTCTACCAACATTCACGGCTTAGTTTTAGATTGTATTTTTCAAACAAATATAGGATATGATACAGCATCTCATTGACTATCTATATAAAAAAAAAATAATTTAACAGATATGTATTCAAAAAATGTAATGGTGTGATTTCTTGACCAATGCTATTTGGCGTTATTACCCACCTATATGGGTAAAAACGCCATGCAAACAAAACTATGAAATAAGATGGAATAATGGCATGTAGATTGCCTAATTATAAAAATACAAATTCTGCAAACTTAGAAATTGACAAATTGCGTTCTAAGTTATTGAAAATGTTCATTTTTTTTGTGAAAGTGTACGAAAAATAAAGGTATGGTGTGTGGGGGGGAGGAAGCAAATGAATATCAGACCGTGAGCTTCTTTTTGCTTAAAAAGGACCGTTTAAATAGAATTATTAGAAACATTGCACGGTTTTAACTGTGTTTATTTGAATCAGTATTTAGGATGTAGTTCGGCCATCACTGTTGGGAATCAACAGGGGTATTAATGCCAAGGATTGGCGTTATTACCCCGGTATAGTTAATGAGCAGTACATTTTAAACTACAAATTATCTCGAGAAGATATCCGAAATCTTCTACAACATTTTGAAAGTACATGAAAATGCACTACAAATTTATGTAATAAAGAAAGTATTTCCGGATAAAAAAAATAGTCTTCATATCACAAAACTTATCTCGCAAATTTTAGATCAAGTGTAAATTTTAGTTGCTTGTAGAAGCAATAAGACCTACAAATGAAACAAATAAACTTTAAGCTGTTTTTTGCGATTTATATGATTTAAAACCCTTCGGCGCAGAGCACATGGGTGTCATTTACCGGAGTAGTTGATAATTATGCATAATATTAGCACTTGACGTTATTACCCCGCCTGGCTTTATTACACCAGACCACCTTATACAGGATGTCCCAAAAGGTCGTTTACAAACTTAACATGCTGGTCTGTCATATCATGATGAACAATATTAAATAGGAAACTAAGGGTCCCAAACGTCTTCCAAAGGAGATATGCGCCATTAAAGTTTAGGGTCCAAAAATTCAAATGATTATAAAAAACAGAAAAATTCCTCAATTCGTTTGCGGTTTTCACTAAAACTATTCTTTATGTCAGTATTTTCTTGAAAATAAATTATAAAGATAATTTTCAACAAATGTCGATAGAGGGCGCTTTAGACTTTGGAGTAACGATAAACTAGTTTTTACCATTATTTTTTGCATCTCATTAAATTTTTTTAGAAGCTTAGACATAAAGTTAAATTTTGAGCTCAAAATCTAAATCGTTGGAAGTGGTTAAGTAGCGCAAACTGAATTGCGGAGGGAGGTTCAAATTTCAAATGATTATAAAAAACGGAAAAATTGGTCAATTGATTTGCGATTTTCACTAAAATTATTCTTTATGACAGTATTAACTTGAAAATAATTTACAGAGATAAAATTTAAAAAATGCCGATAGAGGGCGCTTTAGACTTTGGAGTAATACAACTATTTTTTTCCGTTATTTCTTGCATCTCATAAAATTTTTTTAGAAGCTTAGGCATAAACTTAAATTTTGAGATAAAAATTTGAATCGTTGGGAGTGGTTAAGTAGCGCAAACTGAACTGTGTTCAATGCGGGTGGGGAGGTTCAAATTTCAAATGATTATAAAAAACGGAAAAATTGGTCGGTTTTCGCTAAAACTATTCTTTATATCAATATTTTCTTGAAAATAAATTTTACAGATACCTTTCAAAAAATTCCGTCAGAGGGCGCCTTAAACTTTATAGTAACCAACAACTATTTTTAACCGTTATTTTTTGTATCTAATAAAGTGCTTGTAAAAGTTCAAACTTAAATTTTTTGCTCAAAATCTGCATCGTTGTGAGTAATTAAGCGGCCAAAAATTGAACTGCGTTCGAGGGGTGGGGAAGGTAACATTTCAACTCCTGAACACAGTTCAGTTTGCGCTTCTTAACCCCTCCTATCGATTTAGATTTTGAGCACAAAATTTAAGTCTAAACTTTTGCAAGCATTTAATTAGATTTAAAAAAACGGTTAAAAATAATTGTTGGTTATACTAAAGTTTAAGGCGCCCTCTAACGGATTTTTTTTAATTTATCTTTAAAATTATTTTCAAGGAAATATTGACATAAAGAATAATTTTAGCGAAAATCGACCAATTTTTCCGTTTTTTATAATCATTTGAAATTTGAACCACCCCCATTAAACACAGCTCAGTTCAGTTTGCAGTCCCCACAGTTCAGTTTGCGCTACTTTGCCACTCCCAACGATTCAGATTTTCATCTCAAAATTTAAGTTTATGTCTAAGCTTTTAAAAAAAATTTGTGAGATGCAAAAAATAACGGAAAAAAATAGTTGTACTTTACTCCAAAGTCTAAAGATCCCTCTATCGGCATTTTTTGAATTTTATCTTTATAAATAATTTCCAAGATAATACTGATATAAAGAATAATCTTAGTGAAAATCGCAAATCAATTGACCAATTTTTCCGTTTTTTATAATAATTTGAAATTTGAACCTCCCCCCGCAATTCAGTTCGCACTACTTAACCACTTCCAACGATTTAAATTTTGAGCTCAAAATTTAACTTTATGTCTAAGCTTCTAAAAAAATTTAATGAGATGCAAAAAATAATGGTAAAAACTAGTTTATCGTTACTCCAAAGTCTAAAGCGCCCTCTATCGACATTTTTTGAAATTTATCTTTATAATTTATTTTCAAGAAAATACTGACATAAAGAATAGTTTTAGTGAAAACCGCAAACGAATTGAGGAATTTTTCTGTTTTTTATAATCATTTGAATTTTTGGACCCTAAACTTTAATGGCGCATATCTCCTTTGGAAGACGTTTGGGACCCTTAGTTTCCTATTTAATATTGTTCATCATGATATGACAGACCAGCATGTTAAGTTTGTAAACGACCTTTTGGGACACCCTGTATATATTTGATAACGATATTATTACCAGTGGTCGGTTCAAGAGATGATAAAGTTTGATATTGAAAGGGGGAGGGGGTCCAATATTACCAAAAATTTGATATGTAATTTGTGGTTTGTATTTTTAAACAACAACAACAACAAGAACAACAAAAAAGTACACATAAAATATTTTTTTTTTAATGGAAAAGTATTAATTTTTAATTTTAATGTATGATATAAAATTTAATATGGCTCTGAGTTTTCTAAAAAATCAGACATTGTGCATATTTATAGAGAATATATAGATATATTTTTTTATTTTATGTATTTTTATGTGTATGGGTGCGTGAAAAGAATTCAAAAGTGTCTCCTTTAAAATAATGAAAGCCAAAAATAGGCTGATCCCGTCAGTCGTTGATATCCTTCTAGTAGTTGATCATATTTTTAAACAAGTCGGAAATTGCACGTCAAGCTAGCCAATGAGATGCGTTCGTACTATTACGAAGTTTTAAAAATATTCAGATTTTGGTGTAATGGTATACAGTGCTTCGAAAACGGTATAGTAGCTGAAATCTTTTGTGTCATTGCAAATACTATCTGCTTTCTATTATACACGAAGTATCCTGTACTAAACCTCAGCTACTTATATCAGTTAAAAAAAAAAAAAAAAAAAAAAAAAAAAAAAAAAAAAAAAAAAAAAAATTGAAATAGTTAATATAATTAAAACTCTCCTAAACAGTGTTTTGCGCTATATCATTATGTAATGGAATGCTTTAGTGTGGCCCTGTAAATTAATAAAAAATGTTCTTTGCACCCTAGATTACGCATAATGTGTATTTTGGTATCTACTTCATAGATACATATTAATTAGAAAGTGTGTAACATCATTAAAATGCATTTGAAACAATTTTTTTCCCATTGGCCATAATGTAACAAATTTTTTTTAACTTTCCCTATAATTAAGATATTCATCTGATTTTCATAAAA
>CAXHSM010001504.1:123200-154200 GCA_964019185.1 Maratus speculifer
AAAGTTAAGAAAAAAATTATTTTCTAAAGTTTGTGAAATTTTCAGCTTTTTTGCGTTACTGTACTTAACTACTTTTAACTTTTCCAACTATGTTTACACAAAAAAAAAAAAAAAAAAAAAAAACTATGCACAGTTTTTTTTTTATACAAACAAATTGGCATAAAAAATATTGGGGATTTTAATTGATATGGGGTGAGATTAGAACATTTTGAAAGTTCTTGAAAACGCTTAAAATATGCAGAAAATTCCTTATAATTCCTTATTTTCTCCCCCTATTTAAAAAAAAATTCCTTACTACCCCCTTATTAATTTAGTGGTATCTTCATTAAACTGTCATAGGGAAAGTAAATAAATAAAAGCTCTATGTCACCTTACGAAAAGAAAGCTACATTTTAGAAGTTGTTTTCAAATCAGAATTGGCTAAATTTTGACATATTCAAAAGCTATTTTTATTTTTAAATGCTTTAAATTTGCAGCTATTTTTATTCAGGTATCACAAATTATTATTATTTTTTTTATCTTCTTTAAAACTTAAAGATAAGTAAAGGATTGAAAAGAAAAAGTATTAAAAATAAAGATAAAATAAAGGATTAAAATTTAAGACAAAAGTAAATGATCCAAAAAAAGTAGTAAAAATAAAAGAATAAAATAATTATTAAAACTAATTAAAATTTACATTGTTATTAAAATTAATAATATTATCGAAGATAATAAAATTACTTTATTAAAATATTATTGTTTTTTCATTATCATTAAAATTATTATTATTATTATTATTATTATTATTATTGTTATCAAATTATTGTTATATTATTATTGTTTTTTTTATTATTTTATTTTTACTTTTACTTTTACTTTTAATATTATTATAAATTAATATTAAAAGTAAAGAATTAAAAGTAAAATATTATTTGCCAAAGTTGCTGCTTTATACCAATTTAAAAATTACTAAATCATATTGTACATAGAAACTGGATTTTAAAATCATTAAACTTAAGCCAATTGCATATATACAGAAAGTTGATATAAATTTATCTTTAAAGATTCTGAAACATTTTTTCTTGAACAACACTCATATTGAAAATGACTATGAAAATTATACTTTTTAACTACATTATCTGCAGAATCAGTCACGAAAGAGTTTGTAATTTTGTATTTATGTTAATAAATTATTCCCGGTTATCTACTAAGTATTGTGTTATGTACAGTTTTGAGGTGATGGTTATATTCTTCATTGTATACAGTAATTGAGCACTTATTAAAGTTGAATTATTTATTTATGAAATGCTTAGGCAGAGTTTTTTGTTGTAAAATATTAAATTGCTAGAGTTTTTTTAAATTGCAAAACATACCACACTTTCATCGCATTTAATTTATAATTATAGTTGTTTTCAACCGTAAATGCTTTGAATGTATCGTTAAATCGATAATTTAGACTCAAAAGTAGACTTTTTTAATTCAACACTTTTTAAAATTCTAAGAAAATTCTAAAAAAAAAATGTTTTGTTTTGGGAAAAAGCGATAGTTATTGCACCTTTCAACTAATCAAATATTTTAACGAAAACTATGTCGCGGCATAAAAGTTTGCCTTTTCTTTTTTTAAATCTACTTCCATTCTCAATCTTCCATAAAAATGACTTTATCGGAAAAATACTTACAACGTTATTATCATGTAAATATTTTAAACAATATATCAACGTTTCACATTAATTTATAAACATTGGTGTGATTTTAGCCGATTTTTTACATAATGAAAATTTTCAATTACTGAAACAATATCATGCAATATTAGATATTCTGTTGAAGTTTATTTTAGATCTTATCGGTCCTATGTCACTTACTATATGATTCTAGAACAAGTATCTCTTACATAAATTTTATTCGAACTGCACCACTTTTTTTTCTTTTTTTAAAGGAATATTTATATTTTGACTTGGACAACATGCGTAGCAGAAACATTGAGCTCGACATTAATACTGAGGGCTAACTCCCTATTCTGATACATTGAATCCAGCGGTTTGCCCATGAATACAATGCCAAAGATTTTTAGCAAAACATAGATTTCCTCCCACAGTATGGGATAGATATTTTCAAATTTGATTTTCTCTTAAAATTATGACGAAATTGCTACAACTTTTACTGATCTATATATTTTTTATTAAAAATCTTTTGATTTCATTTAAAGGTGCATTCGGAAAAATAATTTTTTACACTCAACAGCTCAAAAATTTCCGATACATTTTCCGACTCATTTTTAAAGGTAAAGATATGAAAGTTGCTGAGGTGTTTTTTGAAGAGACGCTTAAGATGCCGTGTGATTTCATTCTTCGCTCAATCCATTAGAATTTGATTTATAAATAATTATTTTCTAAGTGTGACCCTTTTTTCGTTCACAGATCTCCAGCTTCGAAAAACTTGTTCCATAACGTCATTTTTATCAGCATTTTTTTGCAAAATTTTCTATATTTATCAAAAAAATTGTCAATCACGGCACCTTGTGTAGTTTTCAAATAAGAGAATTTGAAAGTTAGGTGCATTTGAGAGCAAAAATGAATTTAAAAATAACTCAGAAAATAAGCAGTTTAGATCGGAATACACCCTTAAATGCACCTTCAAATTTTAAATTCGATATTAGTTAAAAATGAAATTTTAGTTAAACTCAACAAAAAAAAGGATTAAAAATTTTTAAGTATTGCTCATAAAAATATCAAAAAGTAGTAGAAATAATCTAATAATCAAAAACAACAAAAAGTTTGCGAAAAAGTTTTAAAAAAGCTTAAAATAGTAAGAAAAACGGAGGAATCATTACTTGCGTGCAATGAAAGTGTCATGCGCTCCTGGCAGAAAGTAGATCGTTGATTTGGCTCTCCGTGTTATTGATGGAGCTCAGTGAGCAGAAATGAATTGCGAAGTTTATTTTGAAAATACAGTGGTGGAAATAGAATATAAAAACATAGTGTCCGATAAGGGTTAAGCAATCACAGAATAACATTTCTTGGTGTAGGAGAAACGTAAATGGAAATTCAGTATCGCGTTGTAGTTATCCGACACTTTCGGAAACGCTTTCTTTAACCTTCCTACCCTGTTGAATTTTCACTTAATCTTGATAAAAAATTTCACACCAGAAATGTTATTTAAAACATTTTAATATATTTAATTGACTTATTTCACTGAATCTATTATTTAATTTTTTTATGAAAAAAGTTCTGGTTAGAATCGTATAATAGGAATTATAGTTATCGGTCGATTAGACCCATTCAGGGTAGGAAGGTTAAGTTCAGATACAATATGGAGAACAAGGAAATTTGAAAGCAATAGGTTCCGTGGTTTACAGAAACGTTTCCGAAATTAAGAAAACCTTTTGTTGTACATAAATTCCAATAAGAAACGTTTCTGGGGATTTCAGAAACCTAGTTTCGGATCTGTGTGTTCAGTGGCGCCAATTTTTGAAAATTTTTGGGTGGGCTCAAAATAGTTTCGTAAAATGATGCAACCAGTTTGTTTTTCGTTGAATTTTTGACATAGAGAAAGATGAGGATGTTAAGTCAAGCTATCATTTTTTAATAAAGTTGCAATTTTATTAAATTATATTCTCAAATGTTTTTTCTTCTAAATACTCTACTGTTATTGTAATGTCGTGATACCATGAACATGCACTGTTAAAACTAATGGTGACACATTGCACTTTTTAGGGGTGAAAGGCTTGTCTCACTGGTGACACCCCTAAAGGAGCCAGAATGACACCTTTAATTAGGGTGAAAAGATGGAACCTTAAATCCAGAGTGTCCAATAATAAAAAATTAAAAAATATAGAAATCGACTTTTGGCCATCGAAGGATTCGAACTCAGCTCAGCGTTCTAACCGCTCGGCCATCGAGCTCACCTTCATTCACTCATAGCCATAGATTTTACTTGCCGTCACAGAAAACAGAAAGACACACGTCACAGCGCATGCACATGGTTCCACTCACCCGATGAGGTGTCACATTGCTGCCAATACGAAGTGTATGGCACCTTATTTTGCTCCAATCACCCAGTAAGAGACCTGTTGGCACTGCAACCACATATCCAAGCCCCTATGGCACCCTAGGGTTTCAAATGCCCAGGGTTCCAATAGACCCTAGGGCCTTTTCACCTCCGGGTCCCAAATGGCACCGGTTTGTCACCTTCATTTTTAACAGTGTGACTACAAATTAAAATAGCAGAAAGTTAAACATGGAGCAAAACATTGCAGTCATTTGGAATTTATGCGTGTCAATCGGAGAATTAAAGCAAATTGTCATTGGCAAAATAAATTTTATTCTAAGGACAAAAATCAATAATAAAATAATAATAAAAGCAATAACTAGAACAATATAAATTGGACACGCAATGGTTCAAAATTATTGGGTGAGCTCGAGCCCCGGGCCCATAAAAAATGGCGCCACGGTGTGTGTTTCCCGCGGGCTTCTGAAGGTGACAAAAAATAGAACGGTTTCCAGAAATGTTGATAATCAGGAATTTCCAATAACTATTTTATCTTCAATTGAAGTGAAAAAATTTCTTTAAACACCATAAAATAAGTTAACTGCGCAAGGCCTTTCGAAAGAACTTAGTCTTTCTTCGTCAGCGGCACGACTGCCGCTGTCGTGCCGCTACATTCATTGTAGACGCACGTTTTTTTGCGCCTGACGAAGAAAGACTAAGTTCTTTCGAAAGGCCTTGTGCAGTTAACTTATTTTATGGTGTTTAAAGAAGTTTTTTCACTTCAATTGTGTATAACACCAGCTTCATTTTTATACATTTATTTTATCTTCGTTAAGAAACGTGTTTGCAGTGTTTACTGTAAAGATACTGAGAGTAATTGTTAGTATTTTTTTTATTAGTAAACTTTAATTTTAATCTCCTGACAGCTCAATAATTAAAATTGCTTAAAAAATTTAGAATTTTTTTCCCTTGCAAAACCAGTTAGTGAATTTTACGCAAACAACCGAAATCTTAAAATTTAGTAGACTTTTAACGCTCACCAAAACCTGCATGAAAAGCTAAATTTTACAAAAAATATATTATTGATTATTAAACATTGGAAAGAAAAAGTAAAAGATATTTTTCAAAAAACTTGGGTTAAATAAAGCCATGTTCGCGGAAATCGCAAATTGTGTACTGAGCAGTTAAAGAGCAACCTTTAAATATTTAAGGCTACAAAATAACATGAATTAACTAAACTAATAATCACGATTTGCTAATTGAATTATTTAGATGTGTCAGATATGTTCAGAAATACAGAAAATGTTCAAAATATGGTAATTTGAGATAAAGGTTGAAAATTATCTTTTATCAAAAGAAAATATAAAAAACAAACCTTTTGCTCTAATAAACCCAATTAATTGTATTGAAATACCTACTTAAATGAATGAAAAGTTTTGTATTTATTTATTTTTTTGTCTGTAATATCTTGAAGTGTTTAGACCATTCAAAGCTTTGTCAAAAATTGCCTTTTGTCTTTAGCAGTAGTATAACTAAACCTTCTGGTTCCTATGGACACGTAGAGTGGTCATGAGATCAATATGAACTGTGATGTGAAAAATTGCTCAAGCAACATTGATCTCTTGCACATCCACACTCTCTCTCCAATGCAAACAATATGTGTAGATTCTGAGAGATTTTTCTTGTAAAAATATTGAATAAACGTTATTAGAAATTTAATATTTTGACTGTCTTATTTTGTTTGTATGTCTTGTTTTATTTTAATTAGGAACTATCCACGTAGCAACGCTTTGTGTTTCATTTAAATTGCATGATATCGCAAAATATGTAATATGGACTTTAAAACATTCAGTTTTACTTAAAAGTCGATTAAAATAATCAAATGGAGATGTTAATAGTTAATTTTATTTAAAAGATCTTAGTATACTTTCAAGCCTTAATCAGGCTCTCCATCAGAAAATATTTTTATAACTAAAAAAAAAGGTAAATAAATAAAATAATAGTAATAATAATAATAAAATAAAAATGTTATAGTACAAAAATGTTATAAAAATATTATCTGATGGAGAGCCTGATTAAGGCTTGAAAGTATACTAAGATCTTTTAAATAAAGTTAACCATTAACATCTCCATTTGATTATTTTAATGGACTTTTAAGTAAAACTGAACATTTTAAAGTTCATATTATATATTTTGTGTTAAAAAGAAGGTGAAGATTGCGTTCAGTCATATGTTTTTATTTGCATGATATCTCTTTAATAAACTAAACTGAAAAAAAAAAATTAATAAAAAATAAAATAAAAACCTGTACTTTACAACAAAAGGTGCTTGCACTCTAGCTGCAACACAGTTGCTGTAAAATTTTCAAAACAACTCTTTTTAAGAGTAACAGTGTTCTAAATTTCCTCAAAGCTCAGTAAAGTCGCGTCGGTATGGGCTGCGTAGTGCACATGACAAAAAGAATTCGATTGTACAGCATCGGTGCTTGACAAAATTACAACAGAAATTGCAGGAAAAGTTACAATATATTTTTGCATTGTTGTTTTTTTTTTTTTTTTTTGAAGAAGTAAATGCAGTTTTATTATTGCATTTCAAATTTATATCTCTAACAATTGTAAATACAGTCGAGTCTCTATATAACGAAATCCATTGTTCCAGTCAAAAATTCGTTATATAGAGAAATTCGTTCAATAGAAAAAGCCGTTAAAATTTCTGTTTAATGTGCAAATTTTGAACAAGTATTATTCTTTATACGTTTAATTAAAAATTTGAAGTGTTTAACTATAAATATTAACGTAATATTAATTTCTTAATTATTTCTTCTAATATTTCTAATTGTTTCTTAATTATTTGAAAAGTTTCTTAAAAGAGAAAAGACATTTATTTAAAAGCTTAATAGAAATCACACAAGAGAAACGTACGTTAATTTTTTTGCCATTGAAAACACAACATCTCAAATTTTCGGGGGCGATCTCATTGCTTTAGGAGTGAATGTCCCCCCAAGCCACCCTCTGAAATCAACACTGACTTCAATTACCACATTGATCAAGGTTTTATATGTGTAACAATTAAATTGACACTGTTTCTCGAAGGATGTTAAAAAATGTGTGAGAGGCGGGCTGGTAGAATGAATTCGTTGGACTTAAAGATCAAGGAGATTCAAGGTAGAGACGCAAAATATAAAAAACTCAGCCTTGAACGATAAATCAAAAGTAAGTGACCATTGATTCCATGTTGATAAGTTGATTCCATGTGATTATGAAGCTTTTTTTAAACTGAATAAATAAAGAACATTTTATGGAAAAATTCGTTATATGGAGATAGATATTTCGCTATATAGAGACTGTTTTTAATGTAATCATGAAAAAAGGGGACCGTTCCTGCTAAAAATTCGTTACATTCGAGAAATTCGATGTATGGAGTTTCGTTATAGAGGGACTTGACTGTAAATTATAATTTAGGACATTTTTCGCTCATTTCATCTTTCTAAAGTTCGAATTTTTTTAGAAACCGTTCTTAGAGAGCATTTACATTTTAAATGTGACCACCATGTAAAATTCCAAGTTTTTTTATCACAAAAATTACGTTTTTAGAACTTATTTTATTCCTGCACACTTTTAAACTTACATTTTTTTAGAAAATGTTCGGTTGTGTGCGAGTACTTGCATTTTAAAAATAACAGTCATGTCACGTTTCAAAGATTTTAGTTTTAATAATTCCAAATTGGTCGTAATATAGAACGTTTTTCGTTCATTTTATCATTTTAAATTTCGATTTTTTTTACAAACCGCTCTTTGGAGTAACTGGTATGTCTTTTAAGGTTTTAGCCAATAGTGTCACTAATCGAAGTTTTAGAACGTTTTTGGTTCTTAACTCTTTGTTCGTTTTTTAAATTTATACAGTGCAAGTATTACGCTTTAAAAGTAACTGTTATGTAAAATTGGCAGTTCCTAGTATTAAAAGTTCCATATTAATCGAATATAGAACGTGTTAGCTTGTTTCACCATTTTAAATTTCGAACTTTGTATAGAAACTGTCCATGGCTAATTCAAATAACCGTTCGAACCATACATTTACAGTTTAAAAATATCCACCGAATAAAAATATCCAAATTTCAAATTTTTATCATCAACAATTTAAAAAAAATTGCAATTTAGATTTTTTTTTTCAGCCCCATGAGGTTGATGCACCGACATAAAATGTATCATTATGTCGTAGAAGAGATGTTCAAAGGATTTTGATATAATTGATTTTGGAATTATGAATCACGTTCCA
The DNA here is from genome assembly GCA_964019185.1 of Maratus speculifer. Lineage (NCBI taxonomy): Eukaryota > Metazoa > Arthropoda > Arachnida > Araneae > Salticidae > Maratus > Maratus speculifer. The sequence continues at coordinate 131,442 of CAXHSM010001504.1, forward strand.
TTTCTTTCCTTTATATTGCCCAGACAGCTACAAATAATGATTTCCCAAATTTTGTCGTTTTTAGTAGTAAAAGGTTCTTCATTAATTGATTCTAAAAATGAGGTAATTATATATGGTACATAGTCCATTTCTTTTTTCTGTATTACCTAAAGTGCTACAAATATTTAATTTCATAATTTCATCTTTTTTTTTCGTTCTATAAATTGTCGAAGTTCCAAATTACTTCAGACTGAGAACAGTGTTGCCAGATGGCTACTTTTTTAAAATTCAGATTTCTTGGTTGGCACCACTTATTTGAGATGGTAAATTTCGCCATATTTAACGACATACTAATTAAAGGCGAAAACAAGTGTTATTTCACCATTTCATAAAAGTGGTACCAGGCAAGAAACCTAAATTTTAAAAAAGTAGCCCGCCGGCAACGCTGACTGAGAAGGTAGGAATTATGAGGCATGTCCATTATTTTCCTTCTGTATAATCAAACAGTTTACAAATATTTAATTTTTTAATTTAGTAATTTTTCGCTCTATGAACTGTCGAAATTCTCTATAACTTGACAACGAGAAAAAGGGAACCATGGATCATGTTCCATTTCTTTTTTTTTTGTGTTACTCACACAGCTACAAATATTTATTTCCATAATTTCATCGTTTTTCGTTCCATAAACAATAAAAGTGCCATATTACTTTAAGCTAAAAGGATTGAGCTATATGGGACATGGTCTGTTTCTTTCTTCTGTATTAGCTACAAATATTTAATTTCATAATTTTATAAATTTTCCCTTTTATAAAGTGTTAAAATTCCAAATAACATCAAACTGAAAAAGAGGAAATTATGGGACATGTTCATTTTTTTCTTTACTCAAACAGTTACAAATATTTACTAATTTTATAACTTTATTCTTTTTCGTTCTATGAACTGTCCAAGTTTCTTATTACTCTAACTTGAGAAAGAGAAAATACACATACAGCTACAAATATTCAATTTCATAATTTTATCTTTTTTAAGTGCGTTCGTAAATATATAAATAGATAGCACCTATAGTTGTCGTTCAATCTGTCCGTCTGTCTTTCTGTCCGTCTATTTCTCCGTCCTTCCGTTTGTCTGTCTGCGCGTCCGTCCACATTTAACAGCAAAAACCACCCAACCAAATCGTTTGAAATCCAAAATATGTCATTTTTGCATATTTTTGTCGAATCAGTTAAAATTTTATGAAAATCAGATGTATAGTTTAATTACAGGGCCAATCAAAAATATTGCGCTGCATTACGGAAAAAATAATTTCAGATTATTTTAATGATGTTACATTCTTTCGAACATAATAAAATTGATATGCATCTATGACGTGTATTCTAATATATGATTCTGTACAATGTGTTGTGCACAAAATATTTGTTATTAATTTACAGGGCCACACAAACGTATTGTATTACGTAATGGTATAGAGTAGACAGTGTTTGGGCCACGTTCTAATTATATTAAACTATTTTTCATTTCATGAAATTGATATACGGTGCTGAGGTTTACTAGTTACTTCCTGTATAATAGAAAGCAGATAGTATTTACAGGAACACACAAAAGATTTCGGATACCTATCCGAAGTACTGTATACTATTACACCAAGATCTGAATTTTTAAAACTTCGTTATAGTACGAACGCATCTTATTTTCTACGCTTGACTTACAATTTCCAACTTGTTATTCTTTTTTGTTACATTGGACAATTTTTTCAATATTTATTTTTTAATGAATATTCTTAAGGAGCCTTTGACGGTAGTAAAAATTTTGTCTAAATAAATGTATGATGTATTTTCTACCATTATTAAATTTCAGAGACAGCAGCAAAAATACTTCTATACTAATAGAAAGAATTTTCATGTGATTGAATTTTGTTTGGGATAGAATTATTTTTTCAATTTTACGGTAACTTAATTACATTACAATTACTTAAATATGAATTTCTTAAGCTTTAGAAAATTACTGCCTCAGGAGGGCGAAATTTTTTTCTCGATCTCTGTCGCATCTGAAAATTTGACACAAAACGTCCACTGTGACAGCAGTTCCGGATGAAAAAAAAACTGCAGTTTTTAATAAAAAATGGAAAACGCTCTTCAATTGCATTGTCTCTAAGTATGAACGTCTGTCAATTATTTTTGCTTACGAATAAAAATGAATTGAGAAGGCGCTGATGTGATTTATCAGATTTACAAATATTTAACTTATAAAAATTTGTCATTATTGAGCTAATATAATTTTTATATTATTATTTATCGTTCACAGTTATTCACACGAGTATTGGAAAAAGAAAATTATGAAAAACATGATTCTTTTTGTCAGTTGTTTAAGGAAAATGAGATTTTTGTTATGTTTAAGATTTATCCCAGCAAGTAAAAATATTTTTGTTACAGTAAACATTAATTTAATATTTAATTATGTTAAATCACTTAAGTTAAAAAAATACTATTTTTTTCAAATTATAAAGGATAATGAAAGATTCATTTAAAATGTCTTAGCTAGAATTTGAATTAATATTTCAAATTCTGAAGAGTGACCAGTACGCTACCATTTTTTAAGTTAAAATAATCGTAATATTTAGTCTAAACATTTCATTACTCAAAACCATTAAATAGTATAAAATTGTATTAAAAAATTAGTGGTGTCAAAAAGCTTTAAGTAATGCATCATGCAAACTCTTCTTCTCCGTACGACGTACGAGTAAATCAGTTTAGTGGTTAATAAAAGCTAGAATAATCAAGTTTCGAAATTGCATTGAATATATAAAGGAAACACCCACGATAAATGAAGACACTGAATCAGAATTTGTGGCAACTATCACCGAAATATGTTAAGTAAGGGAAAAATTGGCGATGAAAAAAACCAAATTGAATTTTCCTGTGGCGAAGACATATGAAAATACTTACAATAAAGATTTTTGCAATATAAACAATTTGCATTGCAGATATTTTGATTGAAATAGATAAAAGTCAAAGTTTTTTAACATAGCATGAAAGATTGTAGTATTTTGGTACAGAAGACCAGTTCGCCTCTAATACTTTGAAAATGACTTTCTGATAAAATCTGACAAAGTGACGATAGTGATAAACGTATATTTTAAAGTTCTGTTTCTCGAATATCGTGTTTTGCAAATTTCCCTAATATCCACAAAGCCCCATCTGTCCCAGCAGAAAGAAAATACATTTTCTTTCTGATTGTACTAGTTAAAAAGATATGAAACAACTGTGGCAAGAACAGTTGTTTTTTTAAACTTGTGTTTTGCCAGTTTCTTTAATATCTCAAAAGCCTGATGTGTCCCAATATAAAAAATATGCTTTGTTTCCCTGATTACAACAGTAAAAGTGATGTGTAACAACTGTGGCTATAGCAGTTCTTTCTAGGAATTTGCGTTTTGCGAGTTTTCATAATACTTGCAAGTCATCACATATTCAAGCAGAATAAAATCAAAAGATGCATTTTCTTTCTGACTACAACAATGAAAGTAATATTGAACAACTGAAGCAAGAATTGTTCTTCTCAAAATTTGCATTTTGTGAGTTTCCAGAACAGCCAAAAAGCTTCAAATTTCTTAGGGGGGGGGGGGGAGAGGAAGTTGTGTTTTCTTTTTTTGACTACACTAGCGAAAGTACTAGTAAATCTGCAGATCAGGAGCCTCAACGTCAGCTTTGCACATCATTTTTTTTTTAAACACACTTTGGGCAAAATTCAACTTTCTGGAAACTGTAATTTAAAATTTTCAAATTACGTAATTATTTATAAGAATAAAATAAGAATAAGAAGTTTTCGGCCATCAAATCCGTTAAATTAAAATTTTAGTTATGTTAGGAAATTCTGAAATTTTCATGATCTATTATTTTTTTTTTATTATAACATAGTAGATCTCTTCAGGGGGGTTCCGCCCCCCTGAACCCCCCGTATTCTCATTAAATTTTAAATATATTGCATTTTTTTATACATTTTGATTTATAAGGATAAGTAACAGTTTGGACAAGCATTTTTCATTAACCTCATACTTCTACATGTCTGCCAACCACAAACACCTAAATCTGATGTATAAAGAACTTTTTAAAGTGTAAAATTAGTAATATAGAGTTTTACAATTTTTATTCCGAAAACAAAAGTTTGATTACATTTTGCAGCAGTTATCGCGGAACAGACTGACAGACGGGGTAAACAATAAATTTCGAACAATTTCATGAACAATAAATTTCGAGTCACCAAAGTAAGCCTTTACTGAAGTTTCGGCAATGACATCATTATTCATGAGTTATTGATATCCATATTTCTTGTATTTTTAACAACTACTATAAAATACCTGTTTTATTTCAATTATGACCTCATATTTTACCAAGTGAATTGTTTGTTAAAAATTTAATTCTTTTTTCTTTCTTTTACTTCTAATTATGTCTCCATTTTTGTCAGAAAAATTCTTATTAACGAAACAAATATCCGTGTTTAATATTTAACAAAAAGTACTATATCTATTTTTATTTTTATTCTGACGTCATATTTATTTATTTTTTCTTAGTTTAATTTCTCGAATGGAAATTGCTCAATTGAAACTTATTGCCGTTGAAAAATAATTATTCCAGATTTTTTTTTTTTTTTTTTGACAACGATAAAAGAAATTGGTCAAATTGTATCTAAAAAGTCTCTATTGATTCGGTATAAAAAAGAATGAAATTTTGAATTATTAAGGAAAATATTTGAATAAAATTAATAAAACATAACCTATGTTCTTTTCTGGGCTATGTTATATTTATACGCAAACATACAAAGACATTAATTAATTCATCAGTTTTGATGTTGACTTCATTTAAATTTTCGTACACGCTTTCAAATTATGGATAAGAATTAGGATGAATGGTTGCTTAGCAACCAATATGAGAAAATAAAGAAAATGAAATAAATACATTTGAAATAAGTAAATCTCTAAAACAAATTAGTCTATATTATTGGAACCCATTTATAAAAAATCTCCAAAATTTACAGTAATAATTTAAAAAAAATCTGACAAATACGTAGACGAAACTTCAAAACAATACGAATAAATTAAGCGGTAAATTTCAGTATCCATTTATCATTGAATTCCATTAATCAAATGTGTCATTTTCTCTCAAGAAAAAAAAATTGAAAATCATTGGATTTGCCATAGAAAAGCATTATTGCGGAAAATAAAATATTCTATGTTTTCCGAACGAATGAATCAAATCTAACCAAAAACTATACAGCTTAATCCCAGTGCCTCACTAACATACCCACTTAATTTCAAGTCATTCGAATGCTTTTTATGTCAGTTATCGCGGAACAGACAGACTGACAGACTGGCAGACAGACAGACAGACAGACAGGAACAAAAAAATTTCGTGACTCCAAAGTAAGCCTTCACTGTCGTTTCGGCAAATATGGAACAACTGTGGCAAGAACTGTTTGTTTATCAAAATTTGTGTTTTGCAAGTTTCCCTAATATCCGCAATACGTCATGTGTCCTAACTAAATAAAAGATACGTTTACTTCCTGACTATATGAATGAAAATGTTACTGAATAACTGTGGTAAACATTTCGCGTGCAAACAAAACTACTTCAAATAGCAAAATCTAAGAAGGAAACTGAGATACAGTCTTCTCTACGATTTTATAAATTGGAGAATTAATTTTATCACCATTTACAAAACCAAACCAAGGAAATAGTACTACTCAGTTTGAAAATAGTGGCGCGATTCCAGAATTTGCCTATAGGCAGGGTGTAGTCGTAATAATAACAGAGGACATACGCTCTAAGCAGAGGGTATACGCTTAAGGCACAGGGTATAGCCTAGAGTGTGTATACTATAGTTTTCTGGGGAATCAGAGGGTATACGGCGAGAGGGTGCTCTTTTGAAAAATCCAGAAGGTATTGGCGTATACCACCGTTTACCCTCCACTACATCCCTGCCTATAGGTATCAAAAGGACATAGTTAATTTAGATTAACTGCTACTTGAAATGAAATATTTACTTTTCATTTGCTTTTCCTACATATTTAAAAGAAATATTTTTACCATTATAATTAAGTTGCATGCAATTATTAGTATAATGGTAAAAACGCATGAAAACATTCAAACAATAACCAGAAAGTAAAGAAACAGAAAAGTACAGAAATCTGAAACTCAGAAGTGAAACTTGTCTTGTCTTCTCCAGCTTAACCCATTCGTGCCCAGCATCTTTTGCGTAAATTTTATTTGGTTGGCACCACTATTTTTAGAAGATTTAAGTTTAGTTCATTAATCACGAAAATGCATCATTTAAATAAAATAATCATTGCTTTTCTTTTTTACCGGTGTCAAAATCAGTGCTGACTGCACCTTTTGAAGCGTCCCTAAAAAGGGACACTAGGCACTAATGGGTTAAATGACGGCGATATTTGAAACACATATATATTTTTTAAATATAGACAATAATGCTAAACGTATCGGCAAGACAATAACAGTTCAAAATACGACAAAATTTACAATAGTTTTGACTGTGGTTGGGCAAATAACTACAAAATACACAATAAAAGCAGTATTCTATTGGCGATTTTATCAGGTATTTTAGAAAATCTTGGATTTATTATCTGTCAATGTTGGAATTTTATACAAAAAAACCAATAGCAGTGGCATAACCAGGGTGAGTGGCCAAGTGCTCTGAACACCGGTAATTTTTTAAAGTTCTATTCTCCTTATCTAACCAGAAAATTTTTTGCTATGAATCAAGGAGAAGAAAACCTTGCAATATTACTGGTTTTGGGCACCCAACCTGGTTACGTTACAGAATAGAGAAAACGTATCAAAAAAAGACATTGTTATTTTTCAATAGGCTGAAGAAACATGCAATGTGTGATGACCTTCCCAATACGTACTTCCAAGTCATAGTCAAGATTATCAAACCCCAATGTAAGTAAATCTTACCGAAAAAAAGGCCCCACCAGTGGCCGCGAGGTTCTGACCTCGAAACTGGTAGACAGTAGGTGCTGGGTTCGAACCCAATCGCCACCGTCGGCCTAACCGTTCGGAGTTTTCCGTCGTTTTTTTCGAACCTTGCGTAAATACGAAATACGGGTTAGGTTCCCTTAAAAAGACCCCCACGGAGGGCATTCCACCCATTAGAGCCTATATCCCATCCGTAGATAATTGGCCGGCATAAATAAAACCAAACCAAACCTTATCGAAAAAATATCGGTGAAATACTCAGTTGTATTTGAGTTGCTTTCTAAAAGAAATTAGTCCAATTATAAGAGATCTTCCACAAATTATCGTTAATAAATAAATAACAATTTGTGAAATAATCCTAATGATCTAGCTTATTTTTTAAAACTAAAGAAATTTATCTCACTGTATTTCCAATATCGTTCTGAATTTTTACGATATGCGACTGACCATTTTGTATGAGTTGCCCTATTTGGTTTATTAGTAAATTATGCAAAAAATAAGTCTTATCTTTTGCGCTTACGTAGTTATAAATTATTTCATACGAATTCTAATATTTTATGAAACGTTTAATGCGTCGATGTTTTAATTGTAGTATATTATTTATACTGTACTTGCTAAGTCTCCTGAAGGTATAGATAAATTTGGTTGTAAATCTTGCATGCTATAAACAAGAAACTTGCCGAAATTTCTGGAATTTTTTAAAAGATCCATGAATTTTTATCTCCAAGAATGTATGTACAATTCTTATACAAATGAACACCAAATTTTGCAGGAGATACAATGGTGCTATATGTGGTGTTGCCATTGTATCTTGTTTAATAAGTACAAATTATTTCATAATCATTTTATTTTATAGACCGATTAAAAACATTATTATTTTGTATAACAAATTGTTATTTGTCTCTAAATTGTTATCTTGATGAAACCTTCGCTAAAAAAGTTGAAGTCAAACATGTTCTTTATACGCCCAAAGTTTCGGAAGAATTCGCCATTCCTTTTTACTGGATATCTGAGTAAACGTCTAAAATCAAAAATGTTTGACGACTTTTGTTGTACACTGTTAAAAATAAAGGTGACAAACCGGTGCCATTTGGGACCCGGAGGTGAAAAGGCGGTGCCATTTGGAACCCTAGGGAGTCATTGGAGCTTGAATATGCGGTTGGGGTGACGACAGATCTGTTACTGGATGATGGGAGCTAAATAAGGTGCCATTCACTTCGTAACCACCTCATCGGGTGACTGGCAACTTGCGATTGCGCTATGACGCGTGTCTTTCTGCTTTCGGTGTCGGCAAGTAAAGTTTACGGGTGTGAGCAAATCAAAACATGGCAGTGTGTAAATTGGCGATATTAATTGAGGACTAACCACTGAGCTAGAATGAAACAACAATGAGGACTTAACGATTCGATTTGCGTAACCAGTGAACCGGGCAAAGTCTGATTAAAGGTAAGATTTAACTTTATTTTATTTTATTTTATTGTTACATTAATTTATCGTACATCCCTATAAGTAATGTCATAAAAAAAACAGTAAATTAGATTTTTTTGTTAGTATGATTGATTGTTAAGTTTATTATGTGAAGCTACAAGCTACGCTCTCAACAAAATACCCGCTTGCTAATGTTAAACCTATGAGGTAGTTATTTTACAATTTCTCGTTTACCTGTCAATATCTTTAAATGATTTATCGAGGCCTTAGCTACCAAGGAGCAAGTGGATCAAACTGCTCTAGGCACGGGAATCCTAAGGGCGCACAATTAGAAAGAGCGAAATGAAAGATTGTAAAAATATTTACGTATTTTTTCATTACAAATCAGTTATTATAGAGGAATCTTGTTGCAATCGGAATATTCTATGACTATTTTACCTTGTGTTTAAACTCAACTGTTTAGATTTAACCCTTAACTGCTGTTAGTGGTCTCAGACACCGTGAGTTTTTCAAGTTTCACAGTTTAACTTGTAATTTTTAGTTTAACTATAGATACTGGACAATTTTTTTTAGTTTAGTGTCTTATTACTACCTCTAAATACTTTTGAATAGCTGAATTTGATTTATAATATTCTTGCACAATAAAGTTTAATACATAAATAGTATTCTGAGAATTAATGTAACATTTTATTCATCTTCAGATTAAATGATCTGACAGACAGCTCACAGTAGTTATGTAACAATTTTTGTCAGAGCAGTTAAGGTTAAAATATGTTTTTGCGTCTATATACAGTTAAAAGCAATTAATTTTATTCGCGAAGTTTTAATTTTAACCTTTACACGGGATCTCGGACAGCATCTGGCCGGCTTTGCATATATTGTCGGATAGATGCTATCTGAACCCCTCCTGTAAAGGCTAATTCACACCATATTGCAGCCTCGCGTAGCTTCTCTAATATTGTTTCAGTATACCTGATTTGTCTTTATTTGAGAGGGGGGGGGGTAACTTTTTCATTTAAGACAATTGAATACTTGCAAATCTTAAAGTAATCAAAACTTATTTACAGGGTTTTCATTATTAATACTTTCCTTATTAACCACCATTATTTGCAAAATAAACTTCATAATAAGATTAGATCGGGAGGCGGTAGCATGGATAATCATTTAGTCTCATTTAAGGATAAAAATCACGGATAAAACCTCGATTTGCAAATTAAAACGTTATTAGTTAGCCAAGTCATACCTTAGTGGGAAATGCCTAAAAACCCGAATTTAGCGGTATCTTGGGTTTACCATTATGTTTTCTTACTCCCAATTCTTCATATTTTCATACGAATGGTTTCATTTTCTTTCAAAAAGGTGAGAAAATGTTAGGGTATTGAATTTAATAAACCTTATGATCTGATTATCGGCTATGCAGATTTACACTCATTTTTTTTCGAAAGTATTCTTTCGCATTAAACTTTATTTAGTAGCAGAATTTTATGGTTGAATAAAATAAAATATTTTTTTTCAATAATAGTAATTTAAGTTTGATTAGACCGTAATCAGTCCCCCCCCCCTTTCTCAATCATCAACATCATCCGATATGACAAATTTGTAGCCATGAACATTCAAATTATAAAAGAAAAACAATCTGTATTTACTCCACTGAACTTTCAGAATAGTTTACAGAAATAGTGTGTGTTCAAAAAATATAACAATGAATAAAAACTTATATCGTAATTTTACACAAATGTGAAAATTTTCCGCAGGTGATGATGATCTCGTGTTTTAAAGGCGATTTTTGCACTGTCATTTATAAATCTTAAACATTTTTCTAATGACATAATTTTTAACAACCTTTCATTCCACTCGTTCTGAAACAAGACCAATAAACAGGGTTGGCTTTTTACCGGTAAAAACCTGGGGAGAAGGTGGTAAAAACCTAAGGATATACAATAAACTGTTAGCCCTTAAACTGTATTTTAATACTATTGATAAAAATTCTATTTTCATGTAATTGGTGTATTAATATATAATATCTCTATAGGGGAGAGTGGGGTGGTGTGGGACTTTTTTTACAAAAGTAAGATTTTTTTTTTCTTTTATATATATATATATATATATATATATATATATATATATATATATATATATATATATATATACAAAAAGAAAAAATTCAATTTATAGCATGCAAGGTAAAACACTTTTTATTCCCCCTGAACAATATAGAAACATAACGTGCAAATACTATTTTATTTTAAAGAGAACGTAAGTTTCAAAATGTGTCTCATACCTCCTCATTAAGAGTTATGGGACAGCAATAATTAAAAAAAAGCTATAAGGCACAAAATAACCTATAGTGTCGGTAATATAAACAATCAAACAAAGGTTGTAAGTTGATAATGTATATGTCACAATATAAAATTCCAGTATCTTCATGACTGGAATGAAAATTCAGGATTCTCTGTCATAGGTGTCATTAAGGCGCCACACTAGGCTCAGAATGTAAAGATGATAATGTAAAAGTCTATAGGAGCGTTCTTTTGAAATACCTAACTCAAATTTTAATATTTTTACATGATTCTTTTGAGCAAGGCAGCTGAGGATGATCCATAACCGGCCTAGTTTTTAATTTTTTCGATTTTGCTTTTATATTTTTTGTATAACGATAGTTTCAATTTCAGAACCGGTTTAAACCAATTTCGTAAGTTAAAGTAATTTAAAAAAAGAAAAATCTGAAACCAAAACTGAAAAAGTAAAAACTACGCCGGTTGCGGATCGCCCTCAGCAATTTTTTGCAAAACAATCAAGTAAAAATATTAAAATTTCGGCGAAATATTTGAAAAGAACGCCCCCATAGATTTTGCATTATCATCCGGGCCTTTTTCTGTGCCTAGCGTTGCGCCTTAAATAATCATCAATTAATTTACATTTTGAAGTATGAATGCATATACCGGGTGATCCAAAAGTCTCGGGAGTTTTGAAATGTTAATAATTTGGAAACTATGTACAATACAAAGGTTCGGTTTTCAGATATATGCTCAGGAACATGTGGGATTTTGTTTAGCATGATTTTTTTTTTTTTTTTACATGTATAAGGTTACAAGTTTTATTAACAGGTGGCGCTGCTGTACAACACTGGATGTAACTATAAAATATGCTTTATAGACACATGAGTATGAGTTCATTGCGAAACATCTTTTGTAGGCTATTAATGAGATTTCGTTTTAAGGGTGGTTTATGTTCAATCACTTTTTTTAAAGTGGTTGAAATTGCATTGAAAGAGAATTTTCATACAAAATTTGATGAGTAACTGCTATGTTTAGACATGCTTTCTTTGCATGTCGAGCTGTGTTCTTATCGAACAATACGGAATTTAAAATAGAAAAAGATTCGATGGCCATTAGAAATGTGAAATGCCATGGTAAGAAAGGTTTGAGAAAAGGGCTAATTGAAAGATCGTAATAGAAGCAGGAGATCCCAAATGTCTGTTGCAATCGTAAATGAGATAGAATTCGATGCCAATACTCGGTGGAAATCATCAGCTCATAATGAATCAGTACACTTGTAATATCACGATAAATTTGAAATTTCATCTGGAATTTCTTTCTCCTTTGAGGATACTGTGCACGTTGTTCTGCTTCGGCTCACAGCCGTACTTATAAGCTATGGGCGTCATAATGAAAATTTGTAACTCTTGGATACTAATTCTTTCTAGCGAGCTATATCATACCATAAAAATAATACTGTCAATTTTAGCGCCACCTGTTGGCAAAAAGTGTAACTAACATAATTTGTTTGTTTCATCAAAAATACAAATCCGAAACGTTTCTAAGCATTTCTGTGAAAACCGCATACTTCTATTGTTTATAGTTTGTTAATTATTAGCGTTTAAAAACTCCCGAAACTTCTGGATCACCCAGTATTATCAAAGTTATAATTAATATATTATCTTCTAAGAAATTTGCATGTTAGCAATTCGCATTATTATTAATTAAAAAAAGGAACTGGGCGCGTCCCATTCATCACTTTTCTGGCATGTCCCATTCCTCGCCACTTCCTTGTTTGTGTTAAACTTCTTGTTCAAACAAAAATGCTGCTTTAGGCTTAGTTTAAATTATGGATTATATACAGTATAATGTTCCATAAATAGGGAAACTATTACATTTATACATAAACAAGCCTTTAATATATTGAGAGCAAATAAATCAAATTTAAATTGGATTTTTGAAATAATGTTTTCTTTCATACATTTGCATAGTCTATGCATATCAAAGTCTATGCATATCAATATTTTTTGTAAACTGAAGAATGGATTACCATTGCTTCATCTTGTATGCGATCGATGAAATGTTTAGAATAATGCACAAAGAGAAAAAGCTACAGTCCCACTCCACCCGACTTTCCCCCATATAGCAGAAGGGGAAATAAAGAATTAGCCAGTTCCCTAAAGCTCCTGATATACATTATATGGCCAGAAATGACCGTCCACTTGCGATTTTAGACATTTTGTTAAATATCTAGAAAAATGTATGAGGAATTATCCGGAAAATCTTAGTGTATAAATATAATACACTACTTGGCCATTGATTATCGTCCACTTGCGATTTTAGACATTTTGCAAGATATCTAGAAAAATACTTGAGGAATTATCCTGAAACTCTCAGTGTATAAACAATATAGTACAGGTCATCTATTTCCGTGAAGATTTTTCCCAGAAACTTTATAGGGGACCGCCAACAAATTAAAAAATGTATGAATATCTTTTGGATAACCCTGTCAAAACTAATGCATCAAAAGCGCTCAAACTGTAGATTTTGATTAAGTGGCTTATTGTTACAAACTGTGTTCATTTTTATGTCGATAGCATGTATACTCGTAGAGAAATGAAGGTTTTTATAAAAATGCTCCCAAATTTTTCCAAGATTTTTGCTTATAATTTGCAGAGTTCTTAATATAAAATAATATTTTCTGAAAATGTGACAAACAACATTGCACATAATATTAAGAACTAATACTAAGAACTAATTTTATATTAAGAACTCTGCAAATTATAAGCAAAAATCTTGGAAAAATTAGGAGTATTTTTTTAAAAACCTTAATTTCTCTACGAGTATACATGCTATCGACATAAAAATGAACACAGTTTATAACAATAAGCCACTTAATCACAATCTACAGTTTGAGCACTTCTGCTGCATTAGTTTTGACAGGGTTATCCAAACGATATGCATTATTTTTTAATTTGTTGACGGTCTCCTATAAGGTTTCTGGAAAAAATCTTCACGGAAATATATGACCTGTACTATTATGTGTATACACTGAGAGTTTCAGGATAATTCCTCATGTATTTTTCTAGATATTTAACAAAATGTCTAAAATCGCAAGAGGACGATAATCAATGGCCAGGTAGTGTAGTAAAAGTCATATATTTCCCTGAAGGTTTCATTCCGAAACTCCAATAGGGGACCGTCAACAAATTAAAAAAGAATGAATACCTTTTCGATATCTTTTGGATAAACCTGTCAAAACTAATGTAGCAAAATCGCTCAAACTGTCTATTATGATTAAGTGGCTTATTGTAATAAATTGTGTTCATTTTTATGTCGATAGCATGTATACTCGTAGAAAAATTAAGGTTTTCTACGAATCCGAAAAACAGTCTCGAATTTACCCAAGATTTTTGCTTATATTTGGAGAGTTCTTAATATAAAGTAACATTCTTTTCAGAAAATGTAACAAACAACATTGCACACCTACCCTGTAATCAGAATTAAAAAATAATAAAAATTGTTCCAATATTGAGTAGGTTTACTAAATAATTTTTCACTGCGCATGCGTCAAAGATATCAAAATTTCATTTGCATATTACGTTAGCCAAATGTATAGAGCAACTTTTGTGAAAATCTCAAAATCATATCTTGAAAATTTTGAAAATAATCGTCAATAGAATACGTTGAAAATTCGTTATTCCCAAAATGAAGGAAAAACATGAGGGGTTGTATCCATATATTCATTGATTAGTGTCAATATAGGATACATAATAGGGGCGTACTAATAAATTTGAATAAAATTCCTCATTTTTTTATTATTATTACTGGTATGGAATACTTGTACATGTTAGGGAAATTCGTTGCTAATCTGGAATAAACACTTTGTTGCAAGATATGTTTCGTAAATATGGTTAATAATGTAAATAGTTTGTAACTCTTAATGATAATACAGGAAAAGAATATCTGAATGACAAGTATGAGTTGGTCATGTAATTTTCTCATGCTGTCCAAAAATAGGCAATAAAGAGGAAAGTGCCCAGTTAAACTGATGGCATTGAGCTCGCAGGCTATACATACAACTGTATATTATACTCTTATTTCAAAGAATAATGCCCTTCCAAAAATAAAAGAAATCAACTGTAAGTTATTGGACAGTGGATTAACTGCCATCCCTCTTTATACTTAACCAGTGAGCCCCTAAAAATAATCAGGGAAGTGCCTTATCAGAGTGCACCTATTAACAAAATTGAAGAAAATGTGATAATTCTGCATTATTTCTGCATATTTATATAAATTAAGGATGGTAGCACTCTCTTCTCCCCCCCCCCTTCATATTTAACCAATGAACCTCCAATGCTAATCAGTGAAGAACCTTATCAGAATGAACATACATATAAAATTTGAAGCAAATCTGATATTTATATAAAGAGTTATCACGTTACATACAGAACCTGCGGGCACATTAGCTGTCAGGCTTCGATAGCCTTGTGAGCTATAATTTAAATTTTATGTAAATTTTATTCTTTCTTTTTTTGTTCATCTACCATTTTTGCTGTACTTTGATGATACATTTTAATTGGACTGTCTTGTTGTGTGTTTTCCTTAATGTGTTATTATTATTTTTTTAGATAATGAACTTACATTTATAGTACTTACATTACCATGCTTGATACAAGAAAAGTTTCCGACTCTTTATCATGAAGAAGGTGGAGAAATTTCTGTGTTTCAACCTGTTACTGTGCTCCGCAACTTGTTAAATTACTCATGCTATGTATTAATTTTATATAAACAGTTAATTGCAAAAACTGATAATTTTATAAGCTTAGTTACTTTGTGGTATGCATTATTTTGGTTGTTCAACGTTAACTATAGCAAAAACCAATTTAAATTTTTATCATTTTTATTAGATACTTATGTCTTCAAAATTTTCTCAGTGTCATCAGTTCCACATAGTGTTACGTCTTTGTTTAATAATATTTAATACATTCTTGGTGTTTACAATAAAAAGATTATTTGAACTAAAAGGTTGTTTTTTAATTCAGTGTTTTATTCTTTTCATTATAATTACTCTTTAGATTAAAATTTCAGATGCAATAAGTCAAAACACAAAAACAATTTGGCAGAAAGTGTTTTGATGTGGATACAGGACTAGAAATCAGCAGTCGTTAGTCGTCAAATGAAACTAAATTATAGAAAAATTATTCCTAGTCGTCAAATCTTGATAGCTAGCTTTCTTTAACTTTAATTTTTGTTTAGCAAATGCTTTCATTTGTATTTTAGCATACATCCCCCCCCGTCTGCACCATGACATCAGCACATGTCTTAAGAATTTTGAACCTTTCAATAACCTCTAAGTTAACTTCACTTTCACCAATGACTGATAAAACTGGTCCTTGAATATTACACCCCTGTAAACAAGATTTTCTTTTATTATGAGATATTTCTGCATCCTTATATGTTCCTAAAATAAGAAACTGTATTAAAATCGTTTTAAAATTTTTGTATTCCCTTCCTCAAACAAACAAAAAAAAATGTGTGATTTGGAAATGTTTTAAATGCCACACCATAATTGGCAACCAAAGGTTCATTTATTTGCTAACTTTTTATTTTCTGATATACTGTTAGTCTCAGATTTTTTAAAAATTAGCTTATCCCTAGTTATATCTAAAGCTCATATTTTCTCTCTGTGGACATATTTGCTTGATTATCTGTTTTGTATGCATATTAGCTTTATAAAAATAATAAGTTTTTCCAGAATCCAAATATTGTAGTTTAATCAGGTTTCATACTTATGGAAAGTCAGTTTTTATTTTGTTATTAAGAAAAAGTGTTTAATATATAAAGTTTCCTCCCCACTTCCCTTCAATACATTAAAATTAAATATGCAATGCAATATTATTACTATTAACATGGTTGTGAAAAGAAATAAGAAAATATGAAATGCAGTTGGCACATCGAAAAAAAATTGTAGGCATTATTTTGACACCTTACATACAGTTCTTAATTTCTAATCCTGTGTGGATATATGCTATAAAATATGGATTTGCATAAGTTCACTAGTAAGTACTACATATATTGTAAAAATGATTTTTTTTTTACTCAATTTCATCTGTGATTTTACCACAACTATAAAATGAACTTATTTTCTATAATTCATTTCATAGCTTGATGGGTAACTTTCTGGAAGAATTTTAAAGAATATGAAGTATTCTTACTAATTTAAAAATTACGTAGCATTTATTACATATTCTTTTCTAATTTGTGTTTTACATTTTTTTAATTAGATACAGCAGGGTAGATGAAAAAATATTGGTGCGTTTGACATTAATATTTCACAACTAAAATCTGAGAAACGCTTATTTTAAAATTTTGTAGCATTTCTTCTATTATATGAAAATCTTAATCCTCCGAAAAGTTCACAACCGTCAAAATGATCAGCAACTAATATGTTCAACGAAGTGTTCGCCTCATGGAAGCAAAATAATTTTAACGGAACTCTCAGCAGTATTGGGGCCTTCACATGGAGCAAAAACAACATTGGCCTTCAACACCCATTTGCGTGGATATTTAATAACATGGGTATTGCCTTCGAACAATCAGATCTTAACTCACTTGACTTCTGTAGAAAAGCTAGAAATAGAAACTCCCCAGTTTGCATTGTATGTGATGCGAAATTATCAAGGCATAGAATGATTTAAATCAGAATTATCTACAGCGGACTGTCAATTCTGTGATCTTTCGTTTTCAAACTTGTGTAAAAAATAAATATCAAGCCAGTGAACAATTTGTTAAAATATTGTTATTTCTTTTATTTTTTTATTATTAAATTATGGCATATATTTTACAGGATATAGCATTTTTCTGTGTCCCCATACTTTTCAGTTGCCCTGTATATAAAATAATGAAAATACATCTCAAGCAATATACTATGTGTCAAAAAAGATGGTTACGGATTACTTCTGAAGCTATAAGAAAATTATAAAAATATTCATATGAAGATAGATAATTCAATTTGTACTTTCTCTTATTTTGGAGTCAAAAAACATCAAATTTTTATAATGTTCCTGCATCTAAAAATGCCCAATCACAAAAATAGTTACTGGCCCTTTCTTAAACATACCCAAAAAGTTTGATCCAAACATATGAGTTAGAGACAGTCAAAAATCATTATTTATTTCATTTTACAAGAACTTCAAAACATAAAATTGAAAATCAGGCTTCAAATTGCATGACAAAGTCACAATATTTGACTCTAACTCAGTGATTGTTAGAGGCAGAAAATAGGTGTAGAGGTTGTGTAAATTTTGCGATTTATTCTAACAAAACCTTTTGGGTATGACTAACAATGCAATAGTGATGACTTATGATTGGTGATTTTGAAATGCAAAGACTGTATAAAAGTTAAAATTTTGAATTTTTCTTATAATACTCTCCATGTAAATGAAAGTACAATTTGAATTCTCTGCCTTTCTATGATTATTTTGTAGTTCATATTATCCCTCTCTGGGTTACAAAAATATGCTACAATTTTTCTTTGGACACCTGATAATGAGTTTAAAAATATAACAATCCATCAATCTAAAAGAAAAAAAAAAGACTCAAAATATTGACTGATCATGTTAATTTTCTCTGCAGAATTCAATTTAAAAATGGGTAAACACTTTGTATTTCATGATTCAAACCAATACAATTTCTTGACAAGCAGGGTGGGGGGAGAGGGGTTGTAACTGTGGGCCATAGATTCTGAGTGCTATTTCTTGTAGGATGCCACAGGGCACACTGGATTATGCATTTCATCCGTTCACCCTCTGGGGCACCCTGGATAAGTGGTATCATTATTCTCCCCTGAGATGCCATTCTTTCACCCCTTAAGGTACCCTGGATGAGGGGTGTCATTACTCTCCTCTCAGATGCGATCCTTTCACCCTCTGGGGCACCCTGGATAAGGGGTGCCATTACTCTCCCCTGAGGCGCCATCTTTTCACCCCCTGGGGCACCCTGGTTAAGGGGTGCCATTATTCTCCCCTGAGATGCCATCCTTTCACCTCCTGGGGCACCCTGGATAAGGGGTGAGATTATTCTCCCCTGTGGTGCCATCGTTTCACCCTATTGAACACTGTGGATAAGGGGTGCCATTATTCTTCCCTGAGGTGCCGTCCTTTCACCCCCTGAAACACCCTTGATTAGGGGTGCCATCCTTTCACCCTAGTTAAGGGTGCCATTTTAGCTCCTCTAGGGGTGTCACCAGTGAGACAAGCCTTTCACCCCTAAAAGGTGCAATGTGTCACCATTAGTTTTAACAGTGTATACTGACAGAGTGTATATTACTAATAGTTTGATTTTTGAAAATAGTAACAAAAATGTCTAACATAATGTGATATTCGAGTTTAAAAAGTAGAAAAATTATCTTTAAATGACAGTATCATTGGCAAATTATTAATAGATGTAAATTAGCTAATTATGAAATTTATAAAGTTTAAATCTTTTTTGTTTTATTCTTCGATATATGCACAGCTGCCAACTTTTACGCATTTTTGCTGCTACTAAAATTTTATAGAGGTTTTCCATTTGTTTAATTATAAGATTTCGGCGATTAAATAAGACAATATTTACTATAAAATTTTTGTGATAGGAAAAATGAGTAAAAGTTGGCAGTTATATATATGTCATTATTAGAATTATTTTTAATTTATTTTTTCCGTTATTAGTAAGAGTAGGTGATGAAAAAATAAAATATTGCGATAAAGAGTCGTTTCAATTTGAATTATGAGATGATGAACAGTACTTAGATCAACCCTGCCAAAATCAACAAGAGTTTTTCAAAGTTTATTGTTCCCCTGAGGATTCTAACTTGATGAGGTGCACAGATGTTTTTAATCACACACCACTGAAAACGGAACGTCCCTGAAACACATGAGTAACCCCATTATGTGTAGAAAACTTAACAAATTAGCTGTTTACTACTCACCACGGAGCTGTTCATCATTAACAGAAATATATAAAGTTAGACAACTCCCCGCCTTCTTTTCGAGACTCCAGAAGTTCTGAAGTAAAATCTCCCCACTGCAACACCCCATGAAAAAAAAAAAGAAAAAAAAGGAAAATACAAAAACTAAATAAGCGTCATTTTGAGGAGTCTGTATTTATCCTTCTTGGATACAGACACGTCGGTCTATCACAACAGGGATTGTTTTTATACATTTTCGACTCACATCCTTCGTCTGTGACACTTTGGAGCTGTGCGCTGACATTTGCAAATCGTCACTCGACACTGCCACCCAAGATACTGTCGCCAAAGTCCTCGCCAATATTTCTCTTTTTAACTCTAATTCTGCTGTCGGCAAGACAAAAATGTAAAAGAAAAAATAATGCATCGACTGACGGAGTTTTCAAATGCTATTTCACGCCATATTATAGAACAGTATCATCAATTCTTTATATCCTGAAACTAGTGAGTAAATAAGAATAAAATAAAAATTAGCTTTAATTCTACATGCATTAATTGCATAAATATCCAAAGTTATGGATTATTAAAATGGTCTAAGGTTATATAAAAAGAATACTGCCCAGTTAAACTGATGGCATTGAGCTCACAGGCTACAAATACTAATTGCACATTAAAGCCTTATATTTTCAAGGGTTAATTCCGTTCGAAAAAAAAATTAAGAAGGGGAAACAGCTCTCCCCTTTCCTCTTTTTTTATACTTAATCATTGAACCTCCTATACTATCAAAGACATGCTTTATCATATAAAAAATCTATATCCAAAATTCAGAGCAAATTAGATAATTCTTAATAAAAACCCATTTAGCATTTATATAATTTAAAAGGAGTTATCCCCCTCTTTTATACTTAACCATTAAACTTCCAAAACTATTCAGAGATTTGAACGAAATCTGACAATTCTGCTTGAAAAACCCATTTATATAAATTAAGGGGGGGGGCATTAGAACCCCTGTTCCCCTTATTTATACTTATTCAATGAACACCTAATAACAGTCACGGAATCGCCTCATCAGAATGATCCTAATCTAAATTTTGAACGAAAATTAATTCTGCATGAAAATCCCATTTATATCAACTAACGGGGGGGGGGCATTAGAGCCCCTGTTCCCCCTATTTATACTTATTCAATGAACACCTAATAACAGTCACGGAATCGCCTCATCAGAATGATCCTAATCTAAATTTTGAACGAAAACTTAATTCTGCATGAAAATCCCATTTATATCAACTAACGGGGGGGGGGGGCATTAGAACCCCTGTTCCCCCTATTTATACTTATTCAATGAACACCTAATAACAGTCACGGAATCGCCTCATCAGAATGATCCTAATCTAAATTTTGAACGAAAACTTAATTCTCAATTAAAATCCCATTTATATCAACTAACGGGGGGGGGCATTAGAACCCCTGTTCCCCCTATTTATACTTATTCAATGAACAACTAATAACAGTCACTGAATCGCCTCATCAGAATGATCCTAATCTAAATTTTGAACGAAAACTTAATTCTGCATGAAAATCCCATTTATATCAACTAACGGGGGGGGGGCATTAGAACCCCTGTTCCCCCTATTTATACTTATTCAATGAACACCTAATAACAGCCACGGAATCGCCTCATCAGAATGATCCTAATCTAAATTTTGAACGAAAACTTAATTCTGCATGAAAATCCCATTTATATCAACTAACGGGGGGGGGGATTAGAACCCCTGTTCCCCCTATTTATACTTATTCAATGAACACCTAATAACAGTCACGGAATCGCCTCATCAGAATGATCCTAATCTAAATTTTGAAAACTTAATTCTGCATGAAAATCCCATTTATATCAACTAACGGGGGGCATGAGCCCCCCGTTCCCCCTCTTATACATATCGAATGAACTCCAAAAACTAATCAGGGAAGCGCCTTATCAGGATATACCTATATACAAAATTTCAAGTGGATCCGATATTTTTATCATGAGTTATCGCGTTACGCACATACGCACATACATACAGAACGGACGGGCACATAAGCTCTCAGGCTATGATAGCCTGTGAGCTAAAAATGAGTCATTTAAAAAAGAATAAACATTCATACTTTCAGCATAAAATCATTCAGAATACTATTACGAAACTTCACCAATTATTAAAGTGAAAGAGGATATTCCAAAGAGCAAATTGAAAAACACGTAACACTTTTGAAAACCCAATTCCAATTTCAATAATTACAATCGATTCTCGAAAAAATAATCTAAATCTTTTTGTGAGCCCTAAATATGATCTGCGGATTTGTATCTGTACAACATAAAGTTCTAAAAATTAGTTTAGTTAGGAAACGCATAACAAGCACAGATGAAAATTTTTATCCAGCAATTTCCAACAATAGTGTTGAATCCAGATTTTTTACTCCGGGAGGGATTTCTGTAGGTCCGAGGGAATATTGAATTTACTGAACATTGAAAAACCCATTGGGGGGGGGGGGTAAGGAGAGAAGAATGATCCCCTGAATTCAACATTGTCCATCAACCATCAATATACGAAATTGCACATGAAATCTTTTGCGCATCTATGTAGATGATCTATAACATTTATATATCGTGCTCAAAATAGTATTGTGCAGAAAATAGTTAAATTTAATAACGCGCAATACAACCGAAAAATCATTTCAAGCTATTGTCTTTCAAAGATAAGTTCTATAACCCAATTTTTTTTTTGTGGTATGTAATTGAGCAGTACATTCTATGCATTCAATGTTCTATAACAAGAAACTTCAAGCACACCTCTGATATATTTCAATAAGTTTAAAATAGCGTAACATGTTTAAAATATACCGCAAATGATTTTTCCCTATAGACCGTAATGTAACGTAATACTTTTGAGTGTCCACGTAAACAAATAGTATATATTTTATTTTCAATACCAAATATGCTGTAGGAAACTCGACTGACATATATGAATTTTGTGGCAATCCAAGTATATTTACGTGAGTTATGACACGAACAAAAGAATAGACAGACAAACCGAAATGCAGGCAGACAAACCGAAATCATAAGCATTTTTCAACTATATTGGAAAGTGTTAAAAAAAGCAATAAGTCATTATCTAACAAAAT
>CAXHSM010001504.1:888810-928810 GCA_964019185.1 Maratus speculifer
CACACACACACACACACACACACACACACACACACATACACACACACACAGGTTTGTATTTGGTGGAAACCGAGGACTATCCTTAAACACCTACAAACCGAGGACCCATTAAAAAATAAGGTTAGAAGGAACATTTCGATGTCAAATGTCTTTAATTTGACCATTAATTACATATCAACTTCAAAAAACCGCAAAAATTATTTTTTTAATAGTACACAGTAAAACGAGGACCTCATTATACACACTGTGTGTAGAAGTGTGGGAATTTACAATGAACCGAGGACATTCACTCACAAACCGAATACCTGTTAAAAAAATAGTAATAGAAGGAAGATTTTGATATCAAATGTCTTTAATTTGACCATTAATTACATATCAACTTCAAAAAACCGCAAAAATTATTTTTTTAATAGTACACAGTAAAACGAGGACCTCATTATACACACTGTGTGTAGAAGTGTGGGAATTTACAATGAACCGAGGACATTCACTCACAAACCGAATACCTGTTAAAAAAATAGTAATAGAAGGAAGATTTTGATATCAAATGTCTTTAATTTGACCATTAATTACATATCAACTTCAAAAAAGAGAAAAATTAATTATTTAATAGTCCACAGGAAAACGAGGACCTCATTATACACACTGTGTGTATAATGGTTGGAATTTACAATGAACCGAGGACATTTTGTTTTTACCCAGTCAAAATTCAGTACTCAGTTAGAAATCCAATTAAATAATTATCCATAAACGTCATTTATAGGATATTTGGAAATAAGTCGAAGCTTCTCGAGTGCTATCTGCCAAGGTGGGATGCCTGGTTGGAGTCGCTTTAATGGAATTCAAATTCATATTTACATTTCATTCGCAGAAAACCATTCAAGACTCCTAACAACCAGACCGACATCTCACCGAGCCTCGAGTTTCTACAATGGGGAAATTCGAACCTCCGCGTGCCGTCGGTCTAGCTGCCGGGAGTTTTAATTGGTTTTACGGGAATGGAACATTTACTACCAGTATTTACAGATTTTATTCACTTGGTTGACTACACTGTTAAAACTAATGGTGACACATTGCACCTTTTAGGGGTGAAAGGCTTGTCTCACTGGTGACACCCCTAGAGGAGCTAAAATGGCACCCTTAACTAGGGTGAAAGGATAGCACCCCTAATCCAGGGTGTATCAGGGGGTGAAAGGATGGCACCTCAGGGGAGAATAATGACACCCCTTATCCAGAGTGTCCAAGAGGGTGAAACAATGGCATCTCGGGGAGAATAATGACACCCCTTATACAGGGTGCCCCAGGGGGTGAAAGGATGGCATCTCAGGGGGAGAATAATGGCATCCCTTATCCAAGGTGCCCCAAGGGGTGAAAGGATGGCACTTTAGGGGAGAATAAGGACACCCCTTATCCAGAGTGCCCAAGAGGGTGAAACAATGGCATCTCGGGGAGAATAATGACACCCCTTATACAGGGTGCCCCAGGGGGTGAAAGGATGGCATCTCAGGGGGAGAATAATGGCATCCCTTATCCAAGGTGCCCCAAGGGGTGAAAGGATGGCACTTTAGGGGAGAATAAGGACACCTCTTATCCAGAGTGCCCAAGAGGGTGAAATGATGGCATCTCAGGGTAGAATAATGGCACCCTTTACCCAGGATGCCCCAGGGGGTGAAAGGATCGCACATCTAATTCAGAATGCCCTGTGGCACCCTACAAGTAAAATCATTCACAATCTATGGTCCACAGTGGCACCCTCTCCCCGCTTGTCTAGAAATTGTAATGGATTGAATCATGAAACACAAGTGTTCATCTCTTTTTAAATTGAATTCTGCCGAGAAAATTATCAGGATCAGTCTGAGTTTTTTTTTTCTTTTTGATTGATGGAATATATTTTTAAACTCATTAACTGGTGTCCAAAGAAAATTTAGCATATTTTTGTAACTATAAGAAGTATAATATGAAATAGTTATAGAAAGGCAAAGAAATCAAATTGAACTTTCATTTACGTGGAGAGTATTTTAAGAAAAATTCAAAATTTTATTTTTTATACAGTTCCTGCATTTCAAAATCTCTCTAATCACAAGTCATCACTGTCGCACTTTTAGTCATACCCAAAAGGTTTTGTTTGAATAAATCGAAAAATTCACACAACCACTAGACATACTTTCTACCTCCAAAAATCATAGAGGTATATTCATATATTGTGACTTTATCATGAAATTTGAAGACTGATTTTCGATTTCATGTTTTGAATTTCTTGGTAAAATGAAATAAATCATTATTTTTGACTGTCTATAACATATTTTCGGATCAAACTTTCAGGATATGATTAAGAATGGGACAGTAACTATTTTTGCGATTGTGCATTTTTAGATACAGGAACAGTATAAAAATTTCATGTTTTTTTGTCCCCAAAATAAGAAAAAGTACAATTTGAATTATCTACCTACATATGAATATTTTTATAATTTCTCTTATAGTTTTAAAAATAATCTGTTACCATCTTTTTTTTAAAAACAGTATATTGCTTGACATGTATTTTCATTAATTATATACAGGGCAACTGAAAAATATGGGTGCACAGAAAAATGCTATATCCTGTAAAATAATAAAACAAAAATATAAGAAATAACAATATTTTAACAAATTGCTCACTGACTTGACATTTACTTTAACAAGTTTGAAAACGAAGGATCACAGAATTGAAAGTTCGCTGCAGATAATACTGATTTAAATCATTCTATGCCTTAATAATTTCGTATCACATACAATGTAAACTGGAGATTTTCTTGTTCTAATTTTTCTACAGAAGTTGGTTAAGATCCAATTGTTTGAAGGCAGTTAAATATCAATGTTGACGGGTGTTGAAGGTCATTGTTGATTTTGCTCCATGTGAAGGCCCCAATACTGCTGCAAGTTCAATTAAAATTATTTTGCTTTCATGAAGCCAAAACCTCGTCTTACTACATTTTAGTATTAAACTTAGTAACACTAATTAAAGGATTAATAAAAATTAAAGGTGTTTTTCCACTATGGGAAGTCTTCCCAAAACCATTAATCTTTTCAGAAAAAGTGCGATGAGTTATTTTTTCTTTTTGTATTGAACATATCAGTTGCTGATCATTTTGGCGGTTGTGCACTTTTCTGACGGTTAAGATTTTTATATAATAATAGAAAAAAATGCTACAAAATTTTAAAATAAGCATTTCTCAGATTTTAGTAGAGAAATATCAATGTCAAACAACGCACCCATACTTTTGAGCCACCCTGTATCTAATAAAAAATATAAAACACAAATTAGAGATGAATATGTAATAAATGCTGCAACTTTTAAATTAGTAAAAATATTTCATATCTTTAAAAAATTTCCAAAAAGTTCTCCATCAAGCTATGAAATGAACTATAGAAAATAAGATAATTTTATAGTTGTGGTAAAAATCACAGATGAAATTGAGCCAAAAAACCATTCTTGCATTATATGTAGTACTTACCTTTATACTGAACTTATGCAAATCCATATTTTATTGCATATATCCACACAGAGTGCAATTAAGAACTGTATGTAAGGTGGTAAAATAGTGCCTACAACTTTTTTTTCTATGTGCCAACTGCATTTCATATATTTTTTTTATTTCTTTGCACAATCATGTTAAAAATAATAATATTGCATTGCATTTTTAATTTTTATGTATTGAAGGCAAGTGGGGAGGAGACTTTATATATTAAACACTTTATCATACTAAAACAAAATAAAAACTGGCTTTCCATAAGTATGAAACCTGATTAAACTACAATATTTAAATTCTGGAAAAACTTATTCTTTTTATAAAACTAATATGCATACAAAACAGATAATCAAGCAAATATGTCCACAGAAAGTAAATATAAACTTTTAGATAAAACTAGCGATAAGCCAAATTGAAAAAAAAATACTGAGACCAACATCAGAAAATAAAAAGTTAGCAAATAAATGAATCTTTGGTTACCAATTAAGGTGCGGTATTTAAAACATTCCCAAATCACACATAAGTTTTTTTTTTTTTTGTGTGTGTTTGTTTGAAGGAAGCAGAAAAAAAAAACTTCAAAAATATTCTTGATACAGTTTCTTATTTTAGGAACATAAGAATGAAGAAATATCTCATAATAAAAGATAATCTTGTTTATAGGGACGTAATCCCAAAGTCCAGTTTTATCAGTCATTGGTTAAAATGAAGTTAACTTAGAGGTTATTGACAGGTGCAAAAGAGTCTTAAGCAGGTGCTGCTGTCATGGTGCAGGTTGTATGTGGGGGGGGGGGGGGGGTACGCGAAAATACAAGTGAAAGCGTTTGTTAAAAATAAAAGTAAAATAAAGCTGGGCATCAAGTTTTGTCGACTAGGAATAATTCTTGTATAATTTAGTTGCATTTGACGACTAACGACCTGCTGATTTCTAACCCAGTGTCCACATCAAGACACTTTCTCTCAATTTATGTTTTGACTTATTGAATCTGAAATTTTAATCTACAGAGTAAATATAATGAAATGAATAAAACACTGAATAAAAAAATACTTTTACTTCAAATAATATTTTTATTGTAAACACAAGAATGTACTAAATATTATTAAACAAAGACTTTACACTGCGTGGAACTGATGCCACTGAGAAATTTTTGAACACATAAGTATCTAAAAATGATAAAAAATTAAGTTGGTTTTTGCTATAGCCAACGTCAAAAAGCCAAAATAATGTATACCACAAAGTAACTGCAGTTATAAAATTTTCAGTTTTTGTAATAAACTGTTTGTCTAAAAATAATTCATAATATGAGGAATTTAACACATTGCTTGAGTTGCGGTGGACAATCACAGGTTGAAGAACAGAAATTTCTGCACCTTCTTCATGATAAAGAGTCGGAAATTTTTCTCGCATCAAGCATGGTAATGTAAGTACTGTAAATGCAAGCTCACTATCTGAAATAATAATAACACTATAAGGAAAACGCACAAGACAGTCCATTTAAAATATATCATCAAAGCACAGCAAAAAAAAAGGTAGATGAACAAAAAAGAAAATTTAAAAAAAGAACAGATTTATTGTGTTTGCAGTGCTAAAAATTTAAATTCATGACTTTTTAACTCACAAGGCTATCAAAGCCTGACAGCTAATGTGCCCGCAAGTTCTGTATGTAACGCGATAACTCTTGATATAAATATCAGATTTGCTTCAAATTTTATATGTAGGTTCATTCTGATAAGGTTAGCTGGTTAGCTTTGGAGGTTCAATGGTTAGATATGAAGGGGGGTGGTAGCTAATCCCCTGCCCACTAACTTACAGTTGATTTCTTTTATTTTTGAAAAGGCATTATTCTTTGAAGTAAGAGTGTAATATACAGCTGTATATATAGCCTGTGAGTTCAATGCCATCAATTTAACTGGACACTTTTCTCTTTATTGCCTATTTTCAGACACCACGAGAAAATTGCATGGCCAACTGATGCGTGTCATACATATATTCTTTTTCTGTATTATCATTAAGAGTTACAAACTATTTACATTATTAACCATCTTTACAAAGCATATTTTGCAACAAGGTGTTTATTCCAGATTAGTTACGAATTTCCCTAACATGTCTAGGTTTTCCTTAGCAATAATAATAAAAATTCTAGGTATCGAGATTTTGTAACGTTATACACATTTTTTTTAAATTCTGAATTTGAGAGTGGAACTTTCACGACCCATTTTGAGGCATAAACTACTGATTTGTTATTTAATTTTTTGCCAAATTAACAAATTGTTGAATATTTTGCATGCTATACAGTTTGCAAACACACTTTTAACATCAGATTCTATCCATTTTGTCAAATCAGTGTGAAATTCTTTATCACATCAGTCACAGTTAATACAGATTGCTTTGACATTTTAATACTAATAATAAGTATTCAATAAATTAAGCTAATAAATGTTCAGTTTATAAACAAAGATAAGTAAGCAGACCTAATCAATCGAACACCATTCAGTAGAAAGTTTCCGTGAAGCTGAAACTGAAAATCTCTGTTACAAAGAAGGACTATGCAAAATGATATGCACGAGATGTTGAAACTTTTTACAGTACTAATGAGGAGCAAACTTTAATTTTCATGGTGCATCAATTTCAAATCCTTAGTTTATTAAGAAACATTTACATTTTTTTCTTGAAAGTTCAAAATTTTCTTACTTTTTCTTGGAATTTTGAAATTTTTCTGAAATTTTTGTAACAAACAATTGTATGAATTTATTCTGAATTCCCATATAAGAGCATACCAATATCTTAACTTTTAATGACTTCAGTGATTCCAAAAAAAATTATCCAATTATAAGAGAAACGCGAAACATGGATTGATATTTTTAGTTCCATATAAATAAAGAGTGAAAGTATAAGTTATTGATCACATAAAAAATTATATATATATATTTGTAATAGGAAATTCTGAAGAAAAAATAGTTCAATATAATTTTTTATTCAAGTATAAAGCAGTAAAATGTTTTAGCAATATTAAGAAATAATATTAAAATTAATAATCATATACGTTTTGAAAATTACTTAAAATTTACATTTAAATACTACCATAAAAAATATTAGAATGAGCTAATAAATATGTGACTTATAAGTGTAATCAATTATACAATAAGTATTAGCTTGTTATTTACTTAATCTGCTTTAAAAGTAATAATCCTACATAGAAAACAACTGTACAGGTTTACTTCACCAACATGCTTGTAAATAGGGGGAGGGGAGGAACATCTAGAAAAATAGAACAGTATTAAAAGCGAGTGATATTAATCCGCATTTTTACTTTGCATCTATAATTTAATTTTTTTTTTTAATGTTGGGTTCATTTTTTTTAAATAATGAGTTATATTTTTAATACAAATTTTATTACATACATTTAAAAAAAAAATTATTCCATTACCTGCTAATTGCATTTAAATAATCCTCAATATTCTTTTAGTCTCTTTTTCAAAAATAAATAGCAAAATTTATCCTTATTCTAATAATAACCGATCTAAAAACGAAAGCCAAATTAAATCAAAGATTTTTTTAAAAAATCATTCGATTGTAAACAGGATTTAAATTGGCTGATCAAGACCAAATAACTCGGTACCCCCTCACTTGATGAGGTTACTGACTAAAAACTAACTACACTCTGTTACCTTCTGTACATGCACATTCTGCCTCAGCTATTAGCAGCTGTGACAATCCTTTGTTTTTTGATTTTCTTTTTTGCACCAGTTGTGAGAGACTATCCTTTTTAATGGTTAGAAAATCTCTCAAATCAGCTTCATATATTTGTAGCCGTTTTGCTTCATTCAGTAGCTGAAAAAAAAGTGTGGTCAAATTTTTTAAACTGCTCGTAAAATGACTTGTGCTACAAAATAAATTTGCAGTTATTGTAATTGAATATACCTCATTAGTTTGTTGAAGTGGGGGGAAACATTTTAATGTTTCAGCCACGGAATGGGTTGTTATATACTGAGCTCGGTGGAAAAATGTCCGTTCCATTTTGTCTTTAATTAAATCCTCATTCGGTTTTCTTTTTTGGCACTCTTCTTGCAACACTTTAATGTGGATGGCAAGGGAAAACTCATCCTCCTCATAGTCACTTGATTGTGGAACCTGCGAGTAAGGGAAAATAACTCTGCACAACAAATGTAACATACCAATGAATGAAACATTATGTCGTTGTAAAACTTTTAAATGACTTTTAATGATGAAAAAAGTAGGGCAAAAATAACCAGTTCTGTTAGCACACAAAAGCTTTTAATTTAATAATTATTTATTGGCTAGCTGTAATAATATTTGCAATGCAGCTTATTATTAGTTCGATTACTCTGTGTCAGACAGAAACCATGTTTTATTGTTATTATTAGTGTGATTTAAAAAACAGTATTACATTCTTTACAATTCATATAATCTCACAACATATACCTTTTTTTCAATCCTATTTTTTGCTTAATAAAAGTAGAATTGTATAATTTTACACTACAGCCAGTTATTTATTGCATTAATAAAAACAGTCAATTACAATCAAATTAATATCTTTCTTTCGAACTGCTATCAATTTTTGAATTTATATGAAAAATAGTATTTAAATAAAATGTTGATTTGCAGTGCTAATTTAAAAAAAATAATTTAACCAGGGGAATTGAGAGAGAAATTGGATCCTTTAAAGGTCCCTTCAAAATTTATTTTCATTTCAAAACAGAAAGAATCCTTCACAAAAACAGTTTTACATATACAAGATATAAGTATGTTTTACATATATGTATCTTATTAAAATGTATAAACAAGAACCTGAATAAAAGGATCATTTCAAATGCACAAGATTATGATTAGATTTTTTTTTTTTTACAAATGTAAAAAAAAAAAAAAAAATGTTTAGTTTCACAAAAACAGGACCTGGGAGCAAAGTGTTGACAAATTCCTCGTAACTCAAGTTAATAAAATAAATGTACCCTACTTGAAGACATAATGTTTCCTAATGAATAGCAAGCAAACTCAGAATTAAGCTATTGTTAAATACGTTAAGAAAATTAATATGTATATTTTTATTATTACATTTCAGTAAAAATTAAAAAGAAATTAAAAAAAAGAGGTATTTATTCAACTAAATAAAAAACAACAACAATAAAAATAAAAAACTATGAAAATCTCTAAAATTATTGCCCAAATTTTTATAATAAAACAATTACCTTCATACGTTTTACCGATATTAATGAGTCGTCAAGGCCATTGTCCAAATCAGATTGACTTTTGTTCCTTTTTCTCCCAAACTTTATTTTCATTTTTTCCAATTCATCAGCATTGCACAGTTCTGCATGTCTTGATCGATGTTTTTTAAATTTATCCCTAAGTCTTAGAACCCAGCTGTCCTGTAATATAATTCAGTGAAGATTAATTGTTGCTAAAATACTTTTTACATCAAACTTATTTCTTAAAATTCATAAATATTTACATGAGGTTTGGCATTAGCAAACTGCTTGTCCTTGAGAATTGGATATGTTTCAACCAATGTTCTAGATGTTTCTAGAAACATTCGGGGTGTTGGGTAGCTGTAAAAGATGATATTCTCAATGATACAATTCCTAAGTATTAATCATCATTATTTATTAAAAATATAAATAAATATAACACTAAAAATAGAGACAAAGACAAATAACAAATAAAGCTTGATAACAAATATGTCACCTACATATATATTTTTTTCCAGCTGTTGCAATTATCCACACTTGGTGGAGTTGTCATCATTCTAATTGCCACTGGCGAGTGGATTTTCTGACATTTTTGGTAGTCTTAAAAAACTCAGGTTTTGTTAAACTAAAATAACAGACACTTTGTTATATATAGGATATATAAAAAAATTATATATTTTTATGTCTTAGCCATATATTGCATCTCACACAATTGCCTCTGTAAACATGGCACCAAGTTCTATACTTAAGTGCTCAACTTTTCCTGTTGTAGACGTTTCTTAAGTTTATTTTTTTTAAGAATGAAGGAATATCTAACAATTTAAAGAAATGTTAGTACAAAAATGCATTGCAGTAATGAATTATCTTTGTAGACATGTCAATTTTGAACTATACGTTGTATCTTGCTGGCTTGTAAAATAAATCCTTGGCTGGTAAGATCTGAAAAAAATTTTCCATCCCTGCTTATCGTAAAGCTATTACTATGTAAATCCAATTCTACCTCTAAATAATAAACACAATGTAACGATTCCGGAGCGAATCTATCACTCTTACCAGTCTCCGATAAGATGGAGCCACGTTCGGATTAATTTCGATTTGAAATGTGTATGAGAAAACTTTTCTACCTACATACAAATATTTTATACCTAAAATACTTTCTGTTGAACATAATTTTGTTCAAAATTAACATAATTTCAATGATTTGCGCAGTCAAAAAACATTTCAGAAATCCAGTTGAAAACAAACGTAGCATACAGCGTAAACAAGAAAGTTTGGTATCCAGTCATTCACTTCAATGATTCATAGAGAAAAAAAAAAGAATTTTTTTTCCGTGGGGTGCAAATCAACTACGGTAAAGGTCGAATTTAAGGCGCTCCACACACCAAGGAGACAAGAGATACAGCACACGTCGCATGTCTCATGAAATCGCGAGTCACTAAAGAGGCAAGTTGAATTTTTAATTTTTTTCGTCCTCATACCAGAGAGACACGGCACGCGCGATACAATCACCTGGCGCTATCTATCACGAATTAATAAAGGAACCTTATCTTGATAAGTATTTTAAACCCTTTAAAATTTTATTCAGTGTAAATAAAATGAACATTATTATTTTTCGTAAAATTTTAATTTAATGGTATCATTTGTAAAAAACTTAGTTTATGTTCACGTGCATTAAAATTTTTATTAGTTGCAGCAGATTTTTTTAATAAGCAGTTCTATTGCATATTTGTTTTATTAAGAAAACTTAATTTTGTTATGATATATTAGCAGGAAACCCTGTTTTATCGCTGAAGAATTGTAAATGCTAATAGTGTGTTTATTGGAACATAAAAAGTCGAACTTTGCTAATCTGAATGTTTGCTTGGTGAATGTCTTCTGCATTGCTTTTATGTGCAATAACATACTGAAGGAAATTGAATTTTGTTGTTACTCTTGATCCCATTTTATGCGTGTACTTTTTAATATTTATATGTTCAGTAAGGTAAACTCAATATGTTCTACATGCTGATTCAGTTGTTACAAGTTTGGCTCATTATCAATCTCCCTTTTTTCCATTTATTTATTTTATTTTATTTTATTTTATTTTTACAAAAAATACTTTTGTATTTGCCTCTTACCAAAATTTAATACAAAATCGCCAAATAATTTTAATAGTTGAAGCAGACTTTTTAAATTATGCAGTTTATAGCATATATGTTATTTTATTTTATTAAGACGTTTTAATTGTTCTGCGGTATATTAGACGGGAAATCTGGTTTACCTAGACATTTTGTAAACGCTAATAGTGTGTTTATGAAACATAAACTAGCCGAACTTTGCTCATCTAAGCGCTTCCATATTCTCAATCATTTTATCAGTGTTTTCAAATTTTAAGTGAAAAACACATTTTTTACCCATCATCCTAGGACGGACATTTACACTAGAATCAATATATATGTCACAGTAACTTAATGAGTAAAAGAAGTACTTCGTAAACAACGTCTTATTCACAAGTGCAGGAAAATAGTACAGAGCACTTACGAGCCATAGCGAAGCAAATCATCGAATAATGCATTAGTAACAGCACGCCGACACTTTGGTTCCTTGCACAGAGGGCTACGTGTTTCCAACATGGTCTGCAACCACGGAGGAAAATGGGGCAACTTGTAGACATATGGAAAATTTTCACTGCAAAATATTAGAGAATGGAAGATTAGTGTTGATTTTATCATAGTTAAATATGTGAAAAAGTTTGAAAAGGAAAATTATGATTTATATAAAACATAGTGAAATTAACATGTAATGTCACATGAGAGGGAGTGATGGAAGCTACTGTTTTGTGACGAATTATGTAAAGTGGAATAGGATGTGTTCACGGCTTTATGACGTCCGAAAACCAATACCTAATACAGTGAAATAATGAAAAAATTAATCGAACGGTCAAAATTTTCCACTCTTTGCACTGCAACTCATTCGGCAATAATAAAATGAACCATTTTAAAATTTCTTAATTTAAATACTTATTTTTTGAGCATGTAATTTTTTATTGAAAGTACTTTTTGATAAGATGTTGGGTTTTGTAATTCCATAACAATTTTGTAGATAATTTGAATTTCTAAAACTTTAGTTAAAATATATTAGCGTGTGTTTTGAGAGGGGGGGGGGGTAATAATGAAAATCTTTGACATCTATAAAGGGAGAGTTGTAAATTTGTGACATGGGGAGATGGAGAGGAGAGGTTATATTTTTCAGGAAACTTAATATAAAAAAAAGTACTTTTCAGAAAAAATGACAAATAATATTCTACAAAAAACTCTGTAGTGAAAATTAAAAAAAAAAAAAATTGTATGAAAAAGAGCAGGTTTACTAAAACATTTTTCCCTATGCAATCGTAAAAGAAATCAACATAATTTGCATAATACGTTAGCTAAATTAATAGAGCAACTTTTGTGAAGTCTCAAACATTGCTTGAAAATTCTGAAAATTATAGTTCATCGCGTTGATATCGTTAAGTTCAAAATCCGTTTATCCCAAAATGAAACAAAAAGATGAGGGTCTGTTTCCAAATATAGTAATACGTGCAATATCATGTATGCTGCATTGGCACTAGTTAATGGATATACGGATACAGCCCCTTATCTTTTTGGGACAACGGATTTTGAGTTTATTCTATCGACTATCACTGTCAGAATTTAACCCCCTGACTGCCCGGCAAAAGGGTAAAATTGTAATGTTCTTTTCTCTGTATTTTATTAAAAATATAAAAAAAAGATTTTTTTCAAACCTGATACAAAATATGTTATTATCTATAATCTTTGACAGTATTAATCCTAACTTGATTTTTCAAAACTGGGTTAGCCGCAATTTCCATTGTTGCAAAAAAATCTGCCCATAATAATTCATTAAATTTACCTATCTCTGAGTCGATACAAAACTTTAGCATCAATATTCGTACAACACAGTTTGTTACAGCACTACAGATCCTGAAATAATAAAAACCAAATAAGTAATTAAGTTTTTCAAAACAAGTCAGTATAATACACTTTAAAAACTTAGAGCATGAATGTTTTGATAAGGTATGCTGTAAAGATGTAAAGGTAATTAAAGTAACAATTTTAGCACAAAAATGTTGAGAGTAGTGAAATTCGAAAATTTCAACCCGTGAAAAACTTGAAATTTATTTTGTGGTAAATATCGGTACTCCAAAACTATTACAGGTGTTCTTAAGGTTTTCCACAATAAATTACATAAATATACCTGTGCTATGAACTAAAAGTTAAGATATAAATTCTGAATTGTTCAATTTTCTGACATTCAAACTGAATAAAAAAAGGAATTTCTAGAAAGAAAAGAGACTTTATCGATAAAAATTTGCGATTTTAAGTTATTTCTGAGAAGTTTAGAAACTTATATCTGCAGAACAACAAGGCATTTAAAATAACTTTTAATATATTTAGTTAAATTTCGTGCGAATTTATTTGTGTTAAAAACGTCATGTTTTGGTAAATGCTTGTTACAAATTGCAACTTTTTACAAAAGATACATGAAGCAGTGTTAAAATATTGTCAATAAAAATACATATTGATGAGTTACTTCTCATTTTATTACTAGAAGAGTAATTTTTAATTTCAAGCTTACTCTGTCAAACAAATGTTAATTGTTAGTGCTTGATGAATTTCATTCATTGTCAAAAATTGCTTTTATTTGACCATTCAAAATATACAGCAGCCTAGCAAAAGAACATTTTAAAACGAAAGAAAAAATACCTGCATAAATATACATTTAAATGCAATATGGAATAGGATAGATAAATTTAATACTATTTCTGGCTATTATTATAGTTGCAACTTTAACATTAACCAAAACACGGTGTTTGCTTACACTAGCAAATTCACTCGAAATTTAGCTAAAGATATTAAAAACTAGAAGGTAGCCCTTCAAAATGACGTGTTTCGATTTTTGAAAGGATGATAAAACATTACAACAACTTTGGTCAATCATAGCCACTTTAGGCTTAAACAATTTTGAAAAATTCAAAGATTGAACATAAGGAAAAAATCTTAAAAAAAAAAAAAAAATCAGTAGAAATTTGCATTTAAAATTACAGCAAAACTCTCTAGTGGATGAGGAGGGATTGTAATGAACAAATGGTAAATGCATAAATTTTAAAAGTATAAAGTAAGGTAAAATATCAATTATAAAAGAATACATTGTGAAACTACAGCCAAAAAATATTTTAAAATACTGAGAGAAAATAATAAAAATATCCAAAATGTATAAACATTTTCCTCATTTTGGCCATTTCCAGACGAATATGAGAGGGTAGCCAAATTATTAATTGAATGGGTAAAATAATGGCATAGAATATGCAGCTAATGAATTTCACTCACAAAATTACAGTAATTATTTCACAAAAAACATGCAAAATAACATGCTTTAATAATGCGAAACATGCACTAATAATGCTATTTTAAAACATTTGTGAATTTTAAAGAATATCTCTTTTATGACCAATAAGAATGCTCCATATCACAGTAAAATAACCGTTTTATATAAAAGCAGTAGAGTGATGCTCCAGAAAATGGGTCAAATTTTTAACAGTTGCTGCAGCATCACTCCAACGCTTTTATAGAAAACGGTTACTTTGTGTGTGTTACTTACAGTGTATTCTATAAAAGCTGGGGAGTGATGATGCAGCAAAAGGGTCAAATTTTTAGCAGTGTATTGCTAAAAATTTGACCCATTTACTTCAGCGTCACTCCACAGCTTTTATAGAATGTCTCTTTTATGACCAATGAGAATGCTCCATAACACAGCAAAGTAATCGTTTTCGTGTAGTGATGCTGAAGCAAATGAGTCAAAATTTTAACAGTGTGAATATTGTGTTTGAAATAGGGAAAAGATTTCAAAGCACAGTAAAATGTAGTGACGTCATTTACAGCTCAAACTGTAAATCTGGCAAATGAGAACGCCCCATTACGACTCTGGAACGTTTGCATTGGACAAAAAATTGATAGCCTTTAAAATCGGAGATAACTTTTCACAATGGAATTTGTCATTGGTCACAATAAGTGTTTTTTCTCGTGGATAGGTTGACCCCGGAATCGTTATACACGGAGGGATTTTATATATATAATTCTTTTAAACTCCTTTTTGTTCTGAAGAGAGAAGTTTCTAAATTTCTCATAAATAGCTTAAAATTGCTAATTTATATTTTAAAAAAGTCAAATTTCATTAAAAAAATTCCATTTTTTCAATGTAAATGTAAAAAAATATGACAATTCTGAACCTACATTTTTACTTTTAGTTCATAGCACAGTTGACTTTGCATTTGACTGTGTTTGTTATTTTTATGAAAATTTATCGACAAAGTTTTCATTTTCCCAGGGGTAAAACTTTTTTGGAGTTAATATACCGTAATTCCATATAACAATATTCACTAATTTAGTTTCCAATTAGGTAAACCTTTTTAAGTGTGTATTCTGAATCAGTAAAAAAATACTAAATAAAAAAGTGGGTTTTCATAAACATAAAAAGCCCGGAAGACTTTCATCTTTGTTTACCTCCTGCAAGAATTCACAATTTAAAAGATATTATTGTACATTTTTCATTACCAAGTCTAAAACTTATCATAACTATTATGGGAATGCACATTACAAAATTCATTATATTTCATCATGATGGAGAATAACTTACTAATTTTTATTTAAACTAAATAAAACACTATAACTAAACAAAAAACTATAAGTACACATTTTCTACACTTAAAAATCCTAATCATTTTGATAAAAAACAAACGCTTACAAATATTAACAGACCTTTAATGCAGTATGTACACACAAATATTAATATATTTTACCAATCTATGTCCTTAGAGCATCTTAGCATTTTATAACAAAAAAACAAGCTTAGTAACTTTCTGTATACCAAGTTTCTCTCTTAATTTACTATGCATATATGAAAAGTAAAAAAAAAAAAAAAAAAAATTCGCTCTATGGGTGAAAAACTACAAGGAGTAAAGAATGATCGTTAAATGTGGGAATTCAAGATTTCATTATTATTAAGTGTTTTCCAACAAATTTTGCCTTTAAGGTATTTTTATTTAAAAAGCCTCCTTGGAAATGAGTACAAATGGAAAAGAGCACGATTGAAACGCAAACTTTTTTTGTGATACAGTAAACAGTTAACATCTGTTGTATAGATTTGGAACAGAAAATATAAAAAGTCCTTATGTTTAAAGTGTATCAGCAGCTTTAGGGAACTGACTAATTCTTTATTTCCCCTTTTGTTATACATATAGAGGAAAGTCGGGTGAAATTGGACAGTAAGGTTTTCCTCTTTATGCATTATTCTAAACATTTCATCCATCGCACACAAGATGAGGCAGTGGTAATCCATTCTTCAGTTTAAAAGAAAATGTTGATCAGTATAAACTTGCAAAGGCATGAAGAAAAAAATTATTTCAAGATTCAAATTTCAATTTGCTTTCAATATATTAAAGACTTGTTTATGTATATATGTAATAGTTTCCCTGTTTATGGAACATTTTACTGTATATTATCCGTAATTTAAACTAAACCTAGAAGCAGCATTTTTGTTTTTACAAGAAGTTTCATACAGAACAAGGAAGTGGCGAGAAATGGGACATGCCAGCAAAGGGAGGAATGGGACGTGTCCAGTTCCTTTTTTTAATCAAGAATAATGTAAATTGCTAACATGCAAACCTTTTTAGAGGATAATATATTAATTATAAAAATGACTTGCATTTATATTTCAAAATGTAAATAAATTGATAATTTTATAATGCCATCCCCTATGACAGAGAATTTAGAATTTTCATTCCAGTCATGAAGATACTGAATTTTATATTGTGACACATACATTATCAACTTACAATCTTTGTTTGATTATTTATCTTGCCGACGTTAGGTTATTTGTGCCTTATAGATTTTTTTTTATTGCTGTCCAAAAACTCTTAGTGGGGAGGAATGGGATACGTTTTGAGACTTACATCTTCTTTAAAATAAAATAGCTTTTGCACGTTATGTTTCTATATTGTTCAGGGGGAATAAAAAGTGTTTTATCTTGCACGCTAAAAATTGAAAGTTTTCTTTTTGCATCAAACAAAGTTTATTTGTTTCTTTTGTCAAAATGCCCCACACCCCTCCACTCTCTCCTATATAGATATTATATATCAATACACCAATTACATGAAAATAGAATTTTTATCAATAGTATCAATACAGTTTAACGGTTTAGAGTTTATTGTATATCATTAGATTTTTACCACTTTTTCCCCCAGGTTTTTACTATCTGCTGATAAAAACCAGTTTTTACCGGTAAAAAGCCAACCCTGTTTATTGGCCTTGTTTCAGACCGGGTGGGATGAAAGATTGTTAAAAATTATGTCAAATAGAAAAATGTTTAAGATTTATGAATGAAAGTGCACATTTTTTTAAAACACGAGATCTTCATCACCAGCGGTAAAATTTCACATTTGTGTAAAATTTGAATCCAAGCTTTTATTCATTGTTATACTTTTCGAACACACACTATTTCGGTAAATTATTCTGAAAGTTGAGTGGAGTAAATATTGATTGTTTTCCTTTTATAATTTGACTGCTCATGACTACAAATATGCGATATCAGATAATGTTGATGATTGAAAAAGGAAGGGGGGGGGGGTGATTACGGTCTAAGCAAACTTGCATTACTATTTTTGAAAAAATATTATTTTATTTAACCGTAAAATTCTGCTACTAAATAAGGTATAATGCGAAAGAATACTTTAGAAAAAAAGGGGGTGTAAATCTGCATAGTCGATAATCACATTCTAAGAAGATTCAATTTAATACCCTAACTTTTTCTCACTTTTTGAAAGAAAATGAAACCAAACATATGAAAATATGGAGGATTGGGAGTAAGAAAACATAATGGTAAACCTATGAAACCGCTAAAATAATGTTTTTTGGCATTTCCCACCAAGATATGACTTGGCAGACAAATGGAGTTTTAATCTGCAAATCGAGGTTATGTAATCCTAGATTTTTATCTGTGAACTAGACG
Organism: Maratus speculifer; assembly: GCA_964019185.1. NCBI lineage: Eukaryota > Metazoa > Arthropoda > Arachnida > Araneae > Salticidae > Maratus > Maratus speculifer. The sequence goes on from CAXHSM010001504.1 coordinate 906,567, forward strand.
AGATGATTGTCTGTACTGCCGCCTCCCAATCTAATCTTATTAGGAAGATTATTTTGGAAATAATGGTAGCTAATATTGAAAACCCTGTAAATAAATTTTGATTACTTTAAGATTCGCAAGTATTCAATTGTCTTCCATCCCCCCCCCCCTCCAACATAAAAAAATCAGGCATACTGAAACGGTATTAAAGGCAATTTGGGATTAAATAAACTTTACGGGGGGGGGGGGGTCTCGGATAGCATCCATCCAACAATGCATGCAAAGCCGGTTAGATGTTGTCAGAGATCCTGTGTAAAGGTTAAAATTAAAACTTCGCAACTGAAAGTAATTGCATTTAACTGTATATAGACGCAAACACATATTTTAATCCTTAACTTCAGTGACAAAAATTGTCGCATAACTACTGTGAGCAGCCTGTCAGACCGCTTAATCTAATGATGAATAAAATGTTACATTAACTCTCAAAATACATGTGTTAACATTTATATACAAGACTTTTATAAATCAAATTCAGCTATTCAAAAGTATTTAGAGGTAGTAATAAAACTCCAAACTAAACAAAATTTGATCAGTATTTATAGTTAAACTAAAAATTACAAGTTAAACTGTGAAACTTGTAAAACCACAGCAGTATCCGAGACCGCTAACAGTAGTTAAGTATTACATCTAAACAGTTAAGCTTAAATACAAGGAAAAATGAACATAGGATATTCCGATTGTAACAAGACTCGCCTATAATAACCGATTTATAATGGGAAAATATGCAAATATTTTTACAAAATTTTTATTTCGCTTTTTAATTGGTCACCTGGAGCAGTTTGCTCCTATAGCTCCTTGGTAGCTATGCCTACGATAAATCATTTTAATATATTGACATGCAAACGAGAAATTGTAAAATAATTGCCTTACAGGATTAAAATTAGCAAGCGGATATGTTGGCGAGAGTGTAGCTTGTAACTTCACATAATAAACTTTCTAATCAATCATACTAACAAAAAAAATCTAATTTACAGTTTTTATTTATTTATTTTATTTTATTTTTAATGACATAACATATAGTTCTGTAACATAACTTAACATAACAATAAAATAAAATAAAGTTAAATCTTACCTTTAATCAGACTTTAAAAGACTTAAGATGTAGAGTAAGCTTTCGTTGTTCGCATAGGTTAGATCCATTGACTTTCTAATATACTTAGACGCCACATCCCATTCTTCTCTTTGCATGGCTTCGAATCCAACATCTTTGGCGAAAAGATGCCGTTTTTTACGGTGATCGCTTTATTGGCATCTTTCACATTTCACAAAGAGAAAAGCAGAAGTGCGGTCAACTCAAGACAACCATAATAATATAAGTTTCGGCGGGAGAAAAATCGGTTTGGCACGCTAAATCTGCCCTCCGTCAAATGACGGAAGACATAGATGTCGGCCTAAGAAAAGGTTAGCATTGTGGTGTCTAGGTATCTTAGGTCATTGGTTAGATCCTTATATATTGGCTATGACTGAGTTCCTTGATCCACGGCGCACACCCCGAGGCCAATTTAAAATTACTCTAAAAGCGCATTTGGCACTCAAACATCCTACTTTATACATTTTTCATGTTCTCCAACGTTCTAGTCTACTCTGGTAAGCTGGCATTAGTGTCAAGGAGCTGATCTATGCATTTATTTTATATGCCGCCGTGAGAAAAGGTTTTTGACTATTTTTCTGGTCTAGAGACCTTTTACATGGAAAAAAAGGCAATATATGTAGATTTCAGCGTAAATCCTATATACTTCTAGCAGTTAAAAAAAAAGAAAAAGAAAAATAGACTGAATTAAATTGTACGCTTATACTTTCGCAATTTTTGTTTACAAACTTCGGCTATCTTATGGGATTTCAGTAAATAACGCTCAGAAAATAAAACAAAAACAACTGTGAACTGTTTTTTTTCGTGAAATTATTGCAACATTTTCCTTTGTTAATTTCGCCGTTACTGTTTACAATGTATAAACAAAAAATCATATTTATTTAACAGTTTAAAAAGCAACAGAAACAAATCGCCGACTCTAAGCAGCAATGTTGAATTCAGACACATTTCTATGGAGTGGATTTCTGTGGATCCGGGGGAGGGGGTAGAATTCCCTTTTTAACCCTTTAAAGCCCAAAAATTCAAATCTTCTGGGGAAAATGCCCCCCCGCCCCGTCTACGCCGTGAATTCGATACTGTTAAGCAGGTTTGATCTCGCTGAGATCGAAAAATGCATGTAAAAACTATGAAGTAAACAGGCTCAGATTTTAGAAGTAATATCAAATTTGCGAACGATAGTAAAATATTCCAAAGAAAATTTAAAATAAATAACTTAATAAGAATTATACATTTTTTTTTAAAGTAGCAGTAATTTACATAAAAACTGGAAGCTATGTCTCATAAGGCAGGAAACAAATTATGCAGTTAGTAACGCTACCTGTATTTTTAAGCTCTAATCTTGGACGCCTTCACCTCCAAACAGGGAAAGGGGGTCAAAGGGCGATTGTACCTTCCTCGATTTTAAATTTAAATAACTAAATAATGTTTTTCTCCTGTGCTGAAAAACATTAAAATTGGTTCTTTTCGAGCAGTTTAAACTAAAAGAGGAATTACGGACTTTTCTTTTAACGGGAGAGGCATGGGAGAACCACTGCCCTTCACCATTTAATTAACTAAATTTTCTTTTATCCAATTTTCAAAAACAAAGCAATTTCTTTTTCGGAGAAGCTTAAAATTAAAAACAAATTATGAATTTCCCGTTAAAGGGCTAGGGCTTTTTCCACTCTAAAGCCCTTGACAGTTAATTTTCGGTCCTGTTTTTCTTCTTATGGTTATATTTTAAAAAAAATATCAGAAGCGGCAGTTTCAGAGTAATGTTGAATTTTGGTTGGTGGAGGACGGTGGCCCATGCGAAAGATTTTGAAAATCAATTAACAAAATTTTATTTTACTCTGGTTAAGACGTAATAAAATTTATTCCTTTCGAGTAACTCAAACTAATTAAACACTAAGAGAAAGAATCACTGAGAATCCTCTATGTGTGCGTATGTGTGTATGTGGGGGGGAGGCTACTTTTCAACGTAAATACCCTATGGGAATTAATTTTAGCTCACAGGCTATCAAAGCCTGAAAACTTACGAGTCCGCAGATTATATATGTATGTATTTACGTAATGTGATAATTCTTGATTCCGATTTTATTAAAATTTTGGATACAGATTCATTCATATATAATGCGCTTCCTTCATTATTCATTAGTTATTTATAAAGGAGGGAAAAATGGGGTCCCCCTCTCTTAATTGAGATAAATGGGTTTTTTAGGCAGAATTTTCAAATTTGGTATACCGGTTTATTCTGATAAGCCGCTTCCCTGATTAATTTTGCAGGTTCATTGTTAACTATAAAGGAAGAGCATGTGGGCTAATCCCCTATTCTCTAAATTTTGATAAATGGATTCTTCATGTAGAATTATTCGATTCGCTTCAATTTTGTATATAGGTTCATTGTTATAAGGTTTCCCTGATTAGTTTTGCGGTTCATTGATTACGTATAAATAAGGTAACAAAGAATTAGTCCTCCCCTTAATTTAGATAAATAGGTTTTTCATGCAAAATTATCAGATTCGCTTCAAATTTTGTATATAGGTTTATTTTGATAAGGTGCTTCCCTGATTAGTTTTGGAAGTTCACTGGTTAAGCATAGAGGGGGAATTAGGAGCTACCCTCCTTAATTTAACTAGTTGGATGTGTTAATCCCGAAACTTTCTTCACTCTGATAAGTACATTTTAATATTAAGAAAAAAAAACGTGGTGACCCCAAAATTACCCACTATTGAATTTCCTCGAACATTTGACCTAGCTTACTGAGATCCTAGTATCCGAAAAGTCTAAAACGCAAAATTTAATTAATATTCTGAGAAAATGAGCTTAGTAGTGCCTCATGTTGGGTAATTTATACTAAAACCTAATAAGCATCTACTTATGTCAAGGCCTAACAGAATGTGAAATTTGATGGAATTTCGTCCATTAATTCTTGAGATATAGTTATAACAAAAAAAAAATGAAAAACGTAGCACAGCAACACCATATCTTGGACAATTTATGCCAAAACGTAAAAAAGCGTCTAATTATGTTATGGTGTAAAAGAATCTGAAGTTTGATGAAATTCTGTGCATCAGTTCTTGAGATATAGCTAGTTTTAAAAAAAAAGTGTAAAATATAGCACAGCAGCACCATCAGTTGAAGGATTTATAACAAAACGTAATCATTGTGTAATTATGTTATATGTCATTTTGTAACAAAATCTGAAGCTTGATGAAATTCTGCGTTGGTTGTTGAGATATAGCTGTTGAAAAAATTGTGCAAAATGCAGCATAGCTGCACCACCTGTTGCAAGGTTAATACCAAAATGTAATCAGCGTCAAATTATGTTATATATTCTAGTGTAACAGAATCTAAAATTCGATGAAGTTCTGTGCATTAGTTCTTGAGATATAGCTATCGGAAAAATCGTGCAAAATGTAGCATAGCCGCGCCACCTATAGGGCAGTTCACACCAAAATCTTATCAGCGGCTATGTATCTCAAGGTATCGCGGAATCTGAAGTTTGCCGAAATTCTGTGCATTAGTTCTTGAGATATAGCTATCATAAAAATCATGAAAAACGTGGCATAGCAGCGCCACCTGCTGGCCAATTTACACCAAAACGTAATCAGCGTCTATGTATATCAAGGGGTCACAGAATCTGAAATTTGGTGAAATTCTGTGCATTAGTTCTTAAGATATAGCAATCTTGAAAATCATGAAAAACGTAGTATAGCAGCGCCACCTGCAGGCCAATTTTCACCAAAAACCAATAGGCACTAATTTATATCAGCGTCTAACTGATTATAACATTTTATTAAGTTTCGATCATTAGTTCTTGAAATAGAGAGCCCACAAATTTTATGTCACAGACAGACATTTTCTAAAAATAGTCAAAACGTGTTCAGGACCTTCTAAAACGTACAAATCCGTCAAAAACCGGAAGTCGAAAATTTTCATGAATCCAATACTTTCTTCTTGTAAAGATAGAAGAAAGTAAAAATAGTGTGTGATCTCAATGCCATCAGTCTAACTGGGCTTTTTTTGTGGAACAATTGAATAAATTTGTAAATAAAAAATAAAGCAGATTTTATTCGATAAACATTACTTAAATAATATTTATTTTATTTAAAATTCCATTATTATGTTTACATGTTTGAAATTTCAACACAGTGTTGAATTTAGAGTTAGTCAGAGGCATACCCCCCCCCCCCCCCAACATACATCAAATCTTGCTTCTTACTACGAAAAAATATACATAACATACTTTTGTTTATCATCCCTTTAAAAAAATTAAGAGCTAACTGTCTGTTTCATTACAAGGAAGTTTTATTTCCTGCCCGGTTCACTGGTCGCGTAGATCGGATCGTTATGCCCCATTCTTGTTTCATTGTAGCTCAGTGGTTAGTCCTCAATTAATATCGCCAATTTAGACACTGCCATGTGATGATTCGCTCACAGCCGTCAATTTTACTTGCCGACACCGAAAACAGAAAGACACACGTCACAGCGCATGCTCAAGGTCCACATTTCTGCCAATACGAAGTGCATGGCACCTTATTTGGCTCCATTCACCTAGTAAGAAACCTGTATTCACCCCAACCGCATATCAAAGCCTCTATGGCATCCTAGGGTTCCAAATGGCACCGCCGTTTCACCTGCGGGTCCCAAATGGCACCGGTTTGTCACCTTTATTTTTAACAGTGTAGGACGCTGGTGGGAAATTGCTATATAGATTTTAACGGAAGAAATATTAAAAATTTATCTATATAGTAGAACCTAATTAATACGATGACGGATAACACGATAAATGTGTGATTAATGTTTATTTCGCTATTAATTGGGAGGGGGGGATTACGCGTTATATGTGCGACAAAAAAAATCCCTTGTATAATACTGAAAACTTATAAGGAAACTGAAAATCGTAGAGATGGGATTACAAAAGATACAGAAAATACTATCTTATCAAATTTCTGATGTGAAATCGTGAGAATATATTAAAGTTAATTTTAACACTGAGAAACTTACAGAAATTAAGAGAGCACTATTTACACACCAGCAAATCGATCACTCTATATTCACGCGATCAGATCGAGGAATTTACACATCAACAAATCGAGGACTTTATAAACATAATCAAATCGAGACTTTATATAAACGCCATCAAATCGAGACTTTATATACACACCATCAAATCGAGGACCTTATATACACACCATCAAATCGAGGACTTTATATACACACCATCAAATCGAGGACCTTATATACACACCATCAAATCGAGGACCTTATATACACACCATCAAATCGAGGACCTTATATACACACCATCAAATCGAGACTTTATATAAACGCCATCAAATCGAGACTTTATATACACACCATCAAATCGAGGACCTTATATACACACCATCAAATCGAGGACTTTATATACACACCATCAAATCGAGGACCTTATATACACACCATCAAATCGAGGACCTTATATACACACCATCAAATCGAGGACCTTATATACACACCATCAAGTCGAGGACTTTATATACACACTATCAAATCGAGGACTTTATTACATACCATAAAATTTAGAAAAGAAAATTTGGAGGGGGAGGGGAATACTTTCCCCACTCTAGATACAGTCATTTAGTGCAAACAGAAGGAAGACCGTGCTTTTGCCATTTTCAATAAATCACAATTTTTAAGCAATGCAAGTGTCACCATCACAACGAAAGTCGCAAAAAAAAAACTTTTTGAGTTGCTCTATTGATTGGTGCTAGCTGTTTTGTTAAGACGCATTAGGTTTTTTAATGAATTTATAAAATTGTTCCAAGCCTTTTGGAACACCCTATAACATATATTTCACGCATGCAATATGAAGCATAACAAAGAATCTTGGGGATTGAAACCCCCTTTGCGCAGAGATTTCTTACAATGGAGAAAGTCTCTTATCAATCATATTTTTTCAATAATATTTTGTTTTTAACTTAAGCAAAGAAACAAAAGTTTACTTGGAAGATTAAGATTCCCTCTCCCTTTTGAAAAAAAATCACTAATAAACAAAACACGTTTGATTTATATCCAAAGCCATTCGTCGCAAAAAAAAAAAAAAAAAAAAAAAAAAAAAAAAAAAAAACACTGGCGGTCAAACTGGAAGTAACTAAACAGTACTAAAGTGCAGATACAAGGTACAGTAATCTTCAAAGGCCCCGCTAAATATCTAAATATTATAAAACACTACAGGTGCATAATATTTTTTCCCCTATGAAACGTAATTCCATTTCTCCGGAAAGAAGTCGCCAAACTTCGCTGACATTGTTGCGGTAATACACAAGTTCCCGAATTAAGTATATTTAGACTCGCAATTTTAACTGCAGATCTGTATTAAAAATTATCGGTATGTACATAATATACATAAAGATGTTATGCTGTTAAGCTATAGATTATTGTGCTTTAAATTATTTCACTAATTTCTCGACGGGAGTACACATGAAACAGTCGTTTTTGTTCTTCCGTAAACAAACATAGTCATTCAACATGATTGCATAAATTATCCTATTTCAATCCCAAACTTAAAGAAAAAAAAAAAAAAAAAAAAAAAAACGCGCATAAGAGAAAAAAATCATCTAAAAGTATTTCGACGTCGACTCTCAAGATTTACATGATTTCCGGCTTCCGTTTCATCAATCAAGAAAACGCCTCTATAAAAATTTAAAAAATAATAATAATAATAATAATAACCATAAGATATAATGGCCTCTGCAGATGTTTCGAAATTAAAATAAGCTGAGGGTTTGAAACAGTGACTATTTCTCAAGCATGATAAGAAGTATGACCAAGAATCCTGGAGTGAGACACTAACCGAATGGCGTTTCCAGAGGATTAAAGCCTCTTTTCAGCTCAACTTTCCTAAAATGAAGAAAGTCTCTCCCTATTTTTATTTGAAAGATTAGTCTCCCTATCGGAAGAAAAAATCTGGGAACTTATATAAAATATTAAACTTATTAAAAAACCGCCATCAAATATACTAGCCTTTACAGCTGTTTAGAAAGTAAAATAAGCGCTTTCTTATTCAGGAGGAAAATACACATGAAACTCATTAAAAAGGCACGGCTACAGTTTGTTTTCTCATACTCTTTTTTATAATAAAGTGTGTGTACTATTTTCCTCGTAAAAAAAAGAAAGAGCCGCTTATTTATAATATTTTATGAGGTCTGTTATTTTCGATACTAGCTATGTACCTGCCTGGACTAGCGTATCAGTACACCACCCAAGCTACTAATTTAACTTGTGAAAACTTATAATAAGATGCATTAGTTTTGCAAATAAATGCTTCTCATTTTTCATCTATTTACAATCTATGTGATTTTTATCTAAAATTTTCCTTTTCTTCCATTTTAAGGAAGTAAAATATCATTATTTTAAGTGATTATCTTGTAGTTTTTTACTTATTTAAAGGATTACTATTTTGAAATTCGGGAAATATTTATCTGAAGTATTAGTTTAATTGTAATTTATTTATTTATTTGAAAGGTGAAAAAAAAATTAAGCTGGAAGAGAAATTTATTTGTCCAACTTTCATTTATGTATAAATTCTGAATTTTTCAACAGGTACAAATATTTTTACGTAAGAAAATAAAAACCCCTCGTATTAAAAACTTTTTCGCGTTATTAAAAATTTTTTGATGGTCTTCCTGTTACAGACATACTTTTATCCTAATATACGTGCACAACTTTACTCTAACTTTTGAATCACCCTGCTATAATGCTGAAAAGTTCATAAAGTTCAATTTTTTTATTAGTGGAAGTATTCAACAGTTTTAAAAGAAGTCAGACTTCGTTTTTTTTTTTACGACGAATGCTAAAGAATTATGTATATAGTAAAGTACCCAGTAGTTTACAGTGCTCCAGTAGTTGACACTTTGTTTTAACATTTAATAACAGAAGATCGGACGAAGATAGAAGCTTTAAATTTGTGCCATTTTAAACTTTAAAGAGTAGTTTAAACGTGTTTCAATGGTATTTTCATCAGGTTAGTTGCGTGGTGATAAAAGTTATTGATATTGAGCGACTCGTAATAACGCTCCTGAATCATAATTTCACGATGGAAAGTGACTTTTACCACCACATAGCCAACCCGATGGAGATGCCATCTATATAGACGTTTAGACCTTTAAACTTTGAAATGGCACCAATTTCAAATTTCTATCTTCATCATATTTTCTGTTATTAAATGATAAAGCCAGTCTCAACTATAGGAACCAAAACAGTGATTCAAAACTATGGGTCCTGATTCACTAAAAACAAAATTTCGATAAATTTGACACCTGGACCTTATTCGTGATAGACTGGTGAATAGATTGGTATATCTTGTTTCTTTGTTTCTTGTAAATTAAGCTCGCAGACGAGAAAGAACTGAAAATTTCTCCTTAAAGCGTCAACTACTGAGTACTTTACCTTATTTCTTGATAGAGGCGTTCCATATAATCATTTATAAAATCAAATTATACTTTCTTCTCGTTACAAAAAATCCTATATAGTTATGTAAATGAAATAAATTAATCTAACTTTTTTTTTTTTTTTTTGTATAAGGAATACAGACATTGAATTCTTAAAGCTATTTTTTATTTCTATTTATAGAAATAATTTTGTTTCTACAGAAATCTTTAACATTTTTCCAGTTTCTTCCATTCAGAACATTTTCTTCTCTTAAGCATTTTCTAATTTCATCTGCTCCTGGAATTTTACCACGCAGAATGTACGTTAGTAGATGCTTCTCTACAGCATCTCTTTCCTCCTTGCTCCATGGACGCTTGAGCATCCTTTTTTTAGAAACTTTCACTTTTGAAGAACAAGTTTCATTCATATCTGAAAAAAAAAGAAAAAAATTAATAAATAAAAAAGGTACAGCAGTTAAGAAGCAGTTAATAACTGTTTTCTTGTAAGCCTAGCGTGTTGTTATTTTCTGTGGAAGATACTCAGATTACATCGGCTTTTTACTCAGATGTTCCACTTTAAAAACAATTAAATAAATAAAGCAATTTTTGGTTTCTAAACATTCAAAACTTCAATTTTAAACTTATTTCACTTTTTCACTCAGAAATGTTAAATTTATTTCAGGTTTTTTAAAAGGGATTATTTATTATTGTTATTATAGAAAATGTCATTTTTCAAGTAATTTTTGACTTTCAAGGCCAAATTTTCAAACATTTTACTTTAAAATGAATCTGAAAACTGATATGATGTAATAGAGAAATTCCATAGAAAATATCATGCACCTAACACTAAAAAATTTTCCCTTTACAGCAGAAAATTCCATGATGAGAGAAATGGAACGAATTTTAGCATTCTTTAATTTTTATCACCAATTAAAATTAAAATTCTCTTTTATGGATTTAATAAGAAATCGTGTCCCGTATCCATCTATTTTTATAAATAAATGGTAATTTAATTATTGTAATTCTCATTCTTACACTCTCCTCTTCTTCCAAAAGAAATGACGCCGCAATATCAAAACCGCTCCAAAACTGTGGGATTACTATCGTATTAATAAACTAACATTATAGAAAAACTTCTTACCGGAATCTTCCGAATGTTCATCTGAATCATATCTGTTACTGGAAACAGAACAGTCTGTTTCATTCCCTTCGTCATCTATATTAAAAAAAAAATAAATAAATAAGTAATTTTTTTTTGTAAAGTGGATATATTCTATGCACCAATGAAAGTCTCTTTGTAATGTTTAAATAGTTATAAAATAATGAAAAACTTGTACGTACCGATTTCCAAGGAGACTTCTATATCGTCTAAAGTTTTTCCTGAATTTTCGACGAGCATCCCACTTTCAATATTTAAAAATATCTTCGATAACTTTGCCAGCTGTTGCGTGTGGTCTGGTAGGCGGTAATAGTCCCTGTGGATTCTTATGTCGTGCCCCATGAATCTAGCAAGGGACTCTACCTCATTCTCTTGTAGATTCAACATTTGAGTTACTGTGGCCACGTGTTTTCTTAATTTTGTTGACCTGATGAGTTCTGGATTTTTTACTCCACACTCCTCGGAAAACTTACGCAAACAGTCGGAGCCACGAAAATGGTACTGTGCTCCGTTTCTGCATGATGCAAACAAAAATGAATTATTCTCTGCTACACCAACATGACTTCTATATTTTAGTAGAACGTCAATTTTTCTTTTTATATCCGGTGTCAGGAGAACGGGCACAGTTCTTCCACCCTTGCCATCAATTTCGACCCTGGTTAGGATTTTACAGAGTGCTTTTTCGCACTCGCTGAGGGCATCTAAAATGTCGGATGGTTGAGATGCATCCTTTTTTGAGGTATAGTCGGTTACTTTCATTCTCGACACTTCACCTTCGCGTCTCCTGTTAAATATTATAATTTCAGTTAAGGTAGCTTTTTGCAAATTTACCCACGCATTGATCCTTTCTTCTTCATTTCCTTCTTCGAGCAACTTTATATTCTTTTCAGCAAATGATTTGAGATAGATGGTCAGGTCCCTCACATCTTTGCTTAACGGCAACAAATTGGGCTTATTTCTCAGCCTCTCGTTCCTTACCCTTTTTGCCTGAGCACCTATTTCAACAAAAAAATTCATTTCGTGTAACTTTAGAAAGTTTTCAGTCTTATCTAAAAGAAGTGTGTCGTTCTGCTCAATCGCTAAGCTTTGCACAATTCTTGCACAATTTTTTATGTGTAAGCCCAATTTCCTGGCTAGTTCAGGTGACTTAAAGGATTGCGTTTCCTCGCTGAATCCTGCAACTTCTCTAACTGCTGCTATTATACTTTTGTAGAAGTTGGGTTGAAGGAGATTCATAAGAGTACAGGATTCATCCTTTAGGAGCTCGCGTGCTGCTTTGATCAATCTTGATATCTCCCTGGCATTGTTTCTAATTTCAGATTTCCTGTGAATTTGATCTCCCCCTTTACAATTATACGATCTTCGTATGAAATCGCAAACTACTCTGTCGCTCTTTATAATAGCTGTTATTCTGTCTTGCATCATCGAAGATATTAATTCTCTTACTTTTTCATCCATCCACTTTGGCGCGGGCAACATTTTTCTTCCAAGTGCTACTATTCTTGCATTCTTTTTGTGATTATCGGAAGTCTTTAGAGGACATTTATGCCTCCAAAGCTCTTTCTTCATAAAATAGCCATAGCAGAAGGGACATGGAATATAATCTGAAGGGTCTGCTTCTTTTCTCGGACGATATGCAACAAGCAAATCACCTTTTCCTTCCCTTAGAACCTCACAGTTGTGACGGTGATTTCCAATGTTTCTGAGTTTATGTAGCATTTTAAGACGTGTCTGTTTGTCACTATTTGTTTTCATGTCACTGATGAATGCCACATCGGATTCATCTCCGTGACAACTTTCTAAATGGCGAGGTAGTTTGGAAAATGATCCAAGACAATATGGGCAATAAAATATTTTGTCCCATTTTCTTTTTCCATTGTTATTGTTCGTTCCTACGACTCTAATTGTTGCAGTGTTCTCGCAAGATGATACATTATCCTCTTCTTCAGATCCGGAACCCAGCGATGGTTGCTGATCTTGATATTTTTCATCCTGCTTAGCCTTTTTCCATTCCTTTTTACGAATGTTTCTATAGTTCTTGCGCTTGTAATTATCTGTGGCCTTTGGGCAGATGCTCCTTTGCTTTGTTCCTCCACCATTTTCGGTAGAAATCAGAGATATCTGATCGCTATCGCTATCGCTATCGTAGTCGTAAGGGTCTTTATGAGGTTTATAATCACTCCCGGATGTTTCTTCATAGTCTTGGAAACTGGGATCAGTATTTTCATTTGATTCGCTTGACTTCTGCATTCTTCCTCTGCACGGCGATTCTTCTTCAGATCCGGAACCCAGCGATGGTTGTTGATCTTGATTTTTTTCATCCTGCTGAGGCTTTTTCAAATCCTTTTTCCGGATGTTTCTATAGTTCTTGGGCTTGTAATTATCTGTGGCCTTTGGGCAGATGCTCTTTTGCTTGGTTCCTCCACCATTTTCGGTAGAAATCAGAGATGTCTGACCGGGTATTTCTTGATAGTCTTGTGTACTGGGATTAGTATTTTCATTTGGTTCGCTACAGCTTTATCTTGAGTGGATTCGTGAACATTTTTTTATTAAGAGAGCTGCGAAAGTTTTTTTTACTGTCGCGTACCGAGAAAGTTTGGGAACCGCTGTAATAAATCCATCAAAGATAAATCCTAAATCATTTAAAAAGATTTATGGCAGTAATAATCCTTTTTTTTTTATCATTAAGTAAGATTTATTTATATAGTAATTATTTTCTAAAAACATTTAAGTGTAATACAGTAAAAACTCTAAATAACGGACACCCCGGGAACGCAGAAACTGTCCGCTATTTGGAGGTGTCCGTTATTGGGAAAAACCTCAGAGATTCAAAAACCGCCAAGAAATGCTTTAATGTTTCATTAATTTACATTTATATGTCCTACAATTTCCATTACATAATTAATCAGAAATAATAAAAAATATAAAATAAATATACAAAAATTTTAAGTTTTGGGAAAACTGTCCGCTATTCGGGAGTGTCCGTTATGGAGGTTTTACTGTATATTGCTTTTTATTTAATTCTGTAATGCCGGCAGGTTGAAGCCACTTTGTTTTAATTCTGTGACGACACGATATCTGTGTGTGAAACGTTACTAAGGGTGTATTCGAAAAAACGGTTTTATATATTCAACAACTCGAAATTTTCCGATACCATTTCAGACACAATTTTAAAAGTAGAAACATGAAACTTGCTGAGGGTATTTTTGAAGAGATGTACAAGGTGCCGTGTGATGTTTTTTTACGCTCAATTCATTAGAATTTGATTTATAAACAATTATCTTCTCAGTCAGACCCTTTTTTTCGTTCACAGATCTCCCGCTAGGGGAAAATCGGTTCAAAATGCCGTTTTTGATTTCTTTTTTTGCAATATTTCCTGCATTTATCAAAGAATTGACAATCACGGCACCTCGTGTACTTTCTAAATAAGAAAATTTGAAAATTTCATGCATATGAGAGCAAAAATGAATTTAAAAATAAATCGGAAAATAAGCAGTTTGAATCGAAATACACCCTTAAATGATGTAAGGCAGTTGTTGAATAGTATAACAAATGTTTTTTTTATTTTACATCTCTTGAATTCACTTTAGTGTGTCTGTGATTTTAGATTTATTTAGAAAGAAATTATAATTACTGAAAAGGTCCTGATTTAAACAGTTATTCAACAAAAATTATTTAAAACTGATGAAAATTGAACATTTTTCTTCTCACAAACAATACGTTGACTAGATTTGCACCTCGATTCGAGGCTAGGCGTAAGACTGCAACCAATCAGAATCGCCCAATTGATATTTCACAAACGTTGACGAGGGTAGAAGTTGAAGACATTATGTCTGCTATGAATAAACACCTGTTTTTATTTGGAATGTATTCTAGCAAAAGCCCGCGAAATATTATGCTATAGGATAAAATATTTCAAAGTAATAATATGTTTTTTAAAATCACTTTTGCATCTTCATTAGGCAAAAAATGTAATTTTAAAAGTTTCGGCGCATTTTAATTTTAAAATGTACTTCAACCAAATACAGTCGAACCCCGTTATAACGAACTCCGTTTATAACGAACTATCGGATATAACGAACGAATAATTTTTGCCCCGTCGTTTTATTAATGTATTTTTTTTGCATCAGATATAACGAACAAAAACTTCGGTCCCTTGAAGTTCGTTATAGCGGGGTTCGACTGTAACTAACAATTTCCTCAGACTGTTTATTTATGACATAAGACTGGTATAACATAAAAATATTACCGAAGTAGAATTATACAAAATATTAATTAATTTTAATTTTTTTTTTTTTTTTTTTTTTTTTTTTTTTTTTTTTTTTGCAATTAGAGTAAAACCTCCATAACGGACACTCACGAATAGCGGAAACTTCTATTTAACGGACAGTTTTCAATCCCCACTTCCAAAACCTACATTTTTGTAAGTTTAACCTCTGAATAACGGACATTCCGAATAGCGGACACTATTTTCGGCGATAAAAAGGATGAAAAAGAATTTTTTATCCAGAAAAAAAAAAGTCTCTAAATTTATCAGAACAATGTGTCACAAATTTTCTGATCACAGATAATTGTAGAGGGTGGGCCTCCCCCCCCCCTTGTACATTTAGTGTGAATTCAGGGTTGCTCGGGGGAGACATCGCCTTCAGCATTGCAATGTTCCCCCCCCGGAAGATTTTAAGATTTTATGCTTTTAATAGACAAAAAGTGCAATCCCCCCCCGTACATTTAGTGTGAATTCAGGGTTGCTCGGGGGAGACATCGCCTTCAGCATTGCAATGTCCCCCCGGAAGATTTTAAGATTTTATGCTTTTAATAGACAAAAAGTGCAATCCCCCCCCCCGTACATTTAGTGTGAATTCAGGGTTGCTCGGGGGAGACATCGCCTTCAGCATTGCAATGTTCCCCCCCCCCGGAAGATTTTAAGATTTTATGCTTTTAATAGACAAAAAGTGCAATCCCCCCCGTACATTTAGTGTGAATTCAGGGTTGCTCGGGGGAGACATCGCCTTCAGCATTGCAATGTGACCCCCCCGGAAGATTTTAAGATCTTATGCTTTTAATAGACAAAAAGTGCAATCCCTCCTCCCCGCCCGGAATTCTATAGAGTCACATTGAAAAACAAGTTATATGTAATTGCAAAAGTAAACTTTTGTAACAGATTTTTTTAATAAGAATGTAACAAACAGCAGTTAAAGGTATGCACAATTTTATTTAGGTTTTATATTTTAAAAAAATAGTTTTAACTTCTCATTAATCATATAATAAAGGTTTTAGGACATATAAATGTAAATTAGTGTAATATTAACGATTTCTTAGCGATTTTTGTATCTCTGAGGTTTTTTCCCAATAGCGGACGCCTCCGAATAGCGGACAATTTCTGCGTTTCGCGAGGTGTCCGTTATTTAGAGGTTTTACTGTACTTACTGCATTTAACAAAAAATCGACAAACACCGTACCTTGAGTAAGTTTCTAAGAGATTTGTGCAGGTTTTGTGCGTTTAGCAGCAAAAGTGAATTTAAAAATTATTCAGAAAATAAGCAGTTTGGATTGGAATACACCCTTACAAAGACGAAACTTACTCGCCGAAGGTAAATATTTACTCGCCAATGGCGAGCTGACGAGGGGAAATTTCACGCCCTGTATTAGAGTTTACGAAATATTTATATAATTACATGGTACTTATATGTTCAAAAATGATGTATTGGTACTACGAGGTTATCCCGTCGACCAAAAAATTATCGCCAAACTATAAGATTAAATGCCAATAATGGATGATCGTGAATGTCACATTCAATGACATTAAATAAGTTTGTTTGTTTGTTTGATTGTATGTATGTCGTCCAATTATCTACGCTAATGGGATATAGGACCTATGAGGTGGGATGCCCTCCGTGGGGGTTCTTTCTAAGGGAACCTAACCCGTATTTACGCAAGGTTTGAAGAAAACCACGGAAAACTCCGAACGGTTAGACCAGGGCCGTAGCTAGCAGTGATCTATAAGGGGGGCTCAAGAGATTGCAGGGGGGGCTCATAATTTTTTTTTCGCTTTCTCTGACACAGAAAGATAAATTAGTGCATATTTACACTGTAAGTACTATGTTTCTTATTAAACTGTTGTAATAACTTAATTTTATATTAAGAAAAGCATATCATGATGAAAATTTTGAGTGTATAACTAGTAGAAAATTAAACATTATGTTAGCTTCATAGCTTCATAGGATAAAGGATTGTTGAATTGTTTTTTTTTTTTTTTTTTTTAGATACAATTTAATTATTCTGTAAAACTGTGAAAGGATCTGAAAACTAAATTAGAATTTTGAACAGAATTTCATTTGATTTTTTCGGAACAGAACTTCATTTAGTGACCTTTGAATCTTTTCCAGGGGGGGCTCAAAATATTTTAGGGGGGGCTGAGCCGCCCTTAGCGCCCCCTTAGCTACGGCCCTGGGTTAGACCGACGGTCGCGATTGGGTTCGAACCCAGCACTAACCGTCTATCAGTTTGAAGGTCAGAACCTCGCGGCCACTGGTGGGGCCGACATTAAATAAGATTCACGTGTTTAAAATGTCATTAAGTGATTTTTATTTCGACTTTTTATTAGTATTTTTATTAATATTCTACTGATGATTTGTTTTTTCGTTATTTAAAATAAAAATTATGTCGACATGTATAATTTGGCTATCGCGAAAAAAATGAATGTGACATTCACAATCATCCATTATTGGTATTTAATCTTATAATTTGGCGATAGTTTTTTGGTCGACGGCGTAACCTAGTAGCACCGCTGTAACTCGCGAACAAATTGAGATAGAGACTTGAAATTTTGGTACTGAGTATAGAACAGGACAAAGATGCTTATTTAATATCAGTAACCTCGATTATCCGGAACTATTTTTTTCGTACTCTCGAAAAAATCGTTCTGATGAAAAGTGCATAAAAATTTTGATTTTATTTCATTTCAAGGTATAGACTAAAAAGACTATAAAATGACATAAATTTTGCATCAAGAATGAAGTCTATCGGATTATTAGTTGTCGAGATATCGACAATCAAAGAATAAATCTCGTTGATATTACGAAGATTTTTCACATCCCTGTATATCATTCAAATTTCGATTCAAAGATATGATTTACTGCAAAATGAGACACTTAATCCGACGCCGCAAATTGATATTTCATAGGATTATTAATTTTGGAGTTATAAAGATGTTTCTTTTATGCAATTCGTTTTTACAAAAGGAACAGAAATTAAAATTTTCAATTGATTACTAAATCTTTAAATTATTTGTAGAATTATTGTTTTTTAATTTATATGCAAATATATACGCAAAAAATATTAAAACATTTAAAAATTTGTTTAAGTAATTCATCAAAAGTAATCGTTTTGCCAATTTCAATTTTTCGTTCAAACCTTTCAAGTGTTCATTTACCATACTTATAAATATTAGTTCTTCATTATTAGCAGCATTTACGAAAAAGTATTCAACTACTGTGCTCAGCTAGCATATTGGCTAGCTAGCATATATAAATATTTTGACACATTTAAAAATTCATTTTTTAACAGAAAGGTATATAACTGGAATGCTTGATTGTGGAAACAATTTGGAATCGAGCTGTGTTTTCACTTATTTAGTAAATAAATTACCAATTGAATTACAAGTGATTTTGATCATGTGACAAATAGGTTTTTTACACTTATGAGTGGTTATTCTACTTTCAAGTAGAAATTCGGTTTAAAACGTCCACTTTGACAATATTTTCTGCATGATCTATTGCGTTTGCCCTCCCTCCTTAAAAAATAATAATAAATAAAACAATTCGATTACATAGTTTCTGAACAATAGCTAGTTTCAGGCATTTCCGAATAAAAAATAAATTAAAACTTATGTCTTAATAGTTGAAGTGACCACAAGCACTAATTTTCCTTTGAGACTTGGAGTTAAAGCAAATTACAACTTTGATATAGCTTTTTCGTGACTGTTTATAAAATAACATCCCCCCCCCTCAAAAAATAAAAAATAAAAATAAAAAAAATAAAAAAGCTTTCAATACAACATGAAATTTTCGGGACAAACGTAACGACATAAAACCACGGTACTTGGAAATATAACTGCTGTTTTTTTTTTTTTTTTTTTTTTTTTTTTTTTTTTTTTTTTTTTTTGGTTAACTTGTTGATAGATGAATTGCATCTTTAATAATAAACGATTGTTTTCTCAAGGTGGATATTTTTTTCTTTTTTAGTCCTGTTTCAAAGGATTAACTTCGACAGAGTTCACTGAAAAAATATTCTACTTACACCTAAAAAATGAAAAAAATGTTCGACTTCATTTTTATTAAAAGCATCTGCGCATTTTCCATCAGTTGCTCTTTTTCGTCCTGGATTTTACTCATTTAAACACAAACAAAATAATGACTGAATATAATATCTTCTGATCTATTTATCTGTGACCGGAAAAAAGTGAAAAAAAAGGAGAAAAAAGGTGATAAGAAATTGATATATATATATATATATATATATATATGTTTTTTTTTTTTTTTTTTTTTTTTTTTTTTTTAAGTACTAAGAAGTGACGAAACACCAAATATTTGGTTTGTATAATTTTCGTAGATGAATATTTCTTTAAAATCGCTTGAATAATCACATACGAGAACGCTCGTTTTTATCAATACTCAATTTCTGGCATTAATAAATTAATTCTTAGGCATCATTTTTTGTACCATGTCAGAAATAAATAAATTAATTTTTAAGTATGATCTTCATGTCATTAAAAAAATAGGATAAAACTTTACTATCCCTGTTACATATTCTAAATTCCACAAGCAAAACTTTATCTTTTCTGTTATGTATACTATTAAATAAATGCGATATTTCTCTTTTTTGGGAGTATATGTGTGTGTGTGTAAGAGGGGGGGGGGGGTGCGCGCTTTTATCCATTATTCTTGTATCTTATTAAAGCGTTTATTTTATTTCATATTTTAATATTTAGAATAATATATCTGGAAATTTCATAATCTATAACCAAAAAACAAAAAAAAAATTAATAAATTGCTTTTATAACGCGTCAAAAAAAGGGGGGGATAACAAACTTTGCAAATTTCCTTATTTTAGGTGTAATCTCAACAAAGGCCTTGTTCAAGACCATGCATAAGGCGATTCTGAAGGTGACTCATCCCCCCCCCCGCCCCCCCGCCCTAGCATCACTGATATTTTGAGCCTTTCCTGGAAAAAATTCCAAAGTTACCCAATAAATTTCTGTTCCGAAAATCCAAATGAAATTCTGTTCAAAAACCAACTTAGTTTTGAGGCCCTTTCACAATTTTGCAGAAATACTAAATTGTAACTAAAATACGCGTTTCAAAACTAGCCCATCCTATTGCACTAATATGATGTTTAATATTGCACTAGTTATACACTCTATTTTTTAATCATCCTATTATTTTCTTTGCATAAAATTAAGTTATTACAACAGTTGAATAGGAAACATAGTATCTAGAGAATGAATTTGCATTAATTTATCTTTCTGCTTCGGAGAGAGAGAGAGAAAAAGAAAATATGAGCCGTCCCCCCCTATTATTCCCTTCTAACTACGGCCTCTAATCTTGTCCCTAGCTTATTATCATTTTTTTTTTTTTTTTTTTTTTTTTTTTTTTTTTTTTTTTTTTTTTGTCTGTTTGTTCAATTAGCAATTAAAAATACTAATGCTATTGATCAAAAAATTTTATTATTTTTAAAAATACAATTTTAAGCTAATAAACAAGCATTTCAAATAATTTAAGTTTTTAAAAACCCTCATTTTTATTTTAATTAATTTCTTTAAAATTATATATGTAAATAAATAAAAAATAAACAAAAAATAAATAAATAAGTGAATTTATACACGCACAAGCTTAAAATGAAGTAGTTATGTAAAGAGCATTCTCGTATGCAAACATTCGCACATTTTCCAGTTTTCGCATTAGTAGACATTGACTTAAAATAAACATTTCTACATATAAAATACATGTAAAATATATGACGGAATAAAATTTCGCCTTGCTTTTAATATAAAATGAATAATGCTTACTTAAAAGGCGATTAAATAAACAATTATAGATGTTAATAATTATAGTATTAATCTTGTATAGTTATAGACGATTTTTAAATAAAATAAAATAAATAAAATAAAATTTTAACATCTATAATTGTTTATTTAATCGCCTTTTAAGTAAGCATTATTCATTTTATGTTAAACATTTCTATTCACATAACTGTGTTATAATGCCTTTAATATGTGTTATAATGCTGAATTAAATATAAGCATAGCATTTTTTTTCTTTCGTGTCCTGTTTTTTCCTTGTCCCCTCTTTTTCGGTCACATTTTTTCTTTCTATTTTTCTCCGCCCTTCTTTTTTTTCTGTCTTTTTTCCCTTTAAATAACACGTTTTTTTCAGATACACTTTTCAGATGTGTGTTCTCCCCCCCCCCCCTGTCCAATTTATTTAGAATTGAGAATTATATACTCTAGAGGTCTGCACAGGCCCGGACTTGGCCCGCGGGCCGGCCGGGCTGATAAAAAAAAATTCGGGCCTGCTGGTCCGTTCTGAAGATTTCAGCAAAAACAATAAAATATGAGGCATTTTCAACGAAAATGGTTTTAACGAGAATAAGTGTAAATGTGCGTCACGAGCTATACTAGTTCGACTACATCAATATAAAAATGTAGAGTGTAGACATCGGTCGGGTTGCGGACATAATCCCCGCGGACAAAATCTCCACGGACAAAATCCCCGCGGACAAAATCCCCACTGGACAAAATCCCCACGGACAAAATCCCCACGTGTATTTAGAATTGTAATACTATCTTATAAAACATAATTTTATTGATAAAGATTTTAATAAAAGTAAAATTAGTCCAAAAGAATTTTGCGTATCTTACAGAATTTTTTTATATATAAAAAGAAATATAATTGCATTAATAAATAACATAGTAGATAACTCAGAGAGTAATCCCCCGTAGTTTGATGGTCACAAAATTGAGCAACTGAAACCTCAGGATTTAATCAAATGATATATGATGCATTTGTATGCATTATTGTCTTTTAATTTATCATGAATCTTTAGGATAGAATTTTTACTTTATATTTTAAAATGTAGAGATAGATATTTTCACACTTTTTCATTTATTTATTGTTTTAATTGTAACTCACCGTGTTGGAATTTTTAATAACTTGTTAATTCTGCATTGACATTGTCATAAGCAGTAAATAGTCGCACCTTAGAGCTATTACAGCGAATATACAACTTATATACTGTATGTGCTCATAAGAAGCCATATCATTCACACGAAATACCCATTTGCTAATGTTAATTCTATGTAGATTTTTCTTAATTTTAATTTATATTTACTGAGTTAAAATTTTGATTTTTTTTTAAATTTAATTATATAATTTGTAAACAAAATCACATGATGAAACTTCCATAAATATTATATATATATTCAAAATATGGGTAAAATGAAATCGTATATATATTATTTGCAGAATTTCACTTTTTCTTTCACTCACATAAATGGGAATAT
>CAXHSM010001504.1:931310-947526 GCA_964019185.1 Maratus speculifer
ATACAACATAGCAGTGCCACCTGTTGAATGATTTACAACAATAACTCATCAGTTTCAATGTATATCAAGAACTATCTGAATATGCATTTTTATTGAACTCCGTGCATTAGTTTTTGAAATAGAGCTATTGCAAAAATCCTGAAAAATGCAGCATAGCAGCGCCACATGTTAAGCAATTCACATAGAAATGTAAACAAAACTATTTCATATCATGGGCTTTCTGAATCTGAAGTTTAGGGGAAATCCTAAAGAGATACAGATGTTGCGTAAATTGTAAGAAAAAAAAATGCAGTATAGCAGCGCCATTTGTTGAGAAATTTACACCAAAAACAAATCAGCAACAATTTATATCAGGGACTACCTGAATATAAATGTTTAGCAAATTCAGTGCATTAATTCTTGATATACAGCGCCCTCAAAACTTATGTCACAGACAGAGCCATAGACTCATAAACAAACATTTTGTAAAAAAAAAAAAAAAAAAAAAAAAAAAACTGTTTTTTGGAATCTTTGACACTTAAAACGTAAAAAACAGGAATTCGAAAATTTTCATGAATCCAATACTTTCTTCATATGAAAATAAAAGAAAGTAAAAACATTAATTATTAAAAATTTGGAATATTTTCTTTTAGACATCTTACAAAACGCACATAGATAAGCAAAATAGATGTTGCAAAGAAATATTCGTATCTACCAATGTATCACTTTTCTTATTATTATCCATCTAGTAATTTTTCTTGAAGATGTGGCCATTTTTGTGATACTCTGCATATAAATGTGAGTAGTACTGGGTGCATAATTTATGCATACATATAATACATATGAAGTTTAGCACTAGCCACTTCCACATTATTCACAAAAAATTCTATCATTCATCATGGGAGATCATTCCAAAATATTCATTGCCTCCCCCCCCCCCTACCCTTACCCTCGTCATAGCCGTACTCGGACCCTGTTTCCTTTATATTTAACAAGATACTTTGCATATAACATTTCATTGCTAAGACTGTGGTGAACTCAGTAGTACATGTTTCCACCCCCTACCCCACCCTCCGCAGAGTACCAAGAATGCCGAAATAAATTAAAAATCATCATCAGGTGATATTATTTATTAAAATTATGCATTTTCTAAAATTGATCCAGAAAAGCTGTTATACATTGTATACTCCCTCCTCGGTGAATGAAAGGGGGACAAATTAAAACAATCATTACATCTTTGAAAAAAAAAAGTATAATCTTAAAAATATTAATATTTGTATTAACGAGATCTAAAATTTAAACTAAATTCGAAGCATTAGACAGACTTTAATACATTTAAAAAGCAATTAAATTTAAAAAATATATGTATCAATTAAGAAAGTAATCAATTTTAAAAATTGTTTCATATTTAGTGTAAATAGTCTTTTATTTCAGACTTTAAAATGTACATGTATATTTAAGAAATATAAAATATCTATCACATAACTTATAATTTCCAATTGTCACTTTCATTTTTCAAATAAGCTTAAAACATTTTTTAAATGTTTAGAGATCCTTTTTGAAAAAGAAACTTGGTCAAAATAGAGCTTTTATTCAGCAAAGAGGGTGTTTTGTCCGGTGGAGTTTTTGTCCGGTGGGTATTTTGTCCGGTGGTGATTTTGACCGCGGGGATTTTGTCCGTGGGGATTTTGTCCGCGGGGATTTTGTCCTGGACTCATCAGAGAGTTACATTGTGTGTAACCCGTTTTAATATTTTTTTAGCTGACTCATGCCGGGCCGAGATCAAGCTTGTATTACTTTTCTACACATAGACTGGTTGGACCGGAACTACACTTAATTGTCCTCAAGATCTGTAGGGCAGAAAACATGATTTGTAAAATTATTAACAGTGATAAAGAACTTATGTTAGCTTAATCTTTGGATATATACCTCTTGATGGTTTCTAAATTAATTTCTCAATAATGTGAAAGTTTGACACATTTTCTGATTAATTTTAAATTGTAAAAGTATGAAAGTGATAAGCCTAACTATTGAAGGGATTTGGAATCGAATAGCGTTTTTCATTTTTAAGTAAATAAAATACTTGTATAACCTTGTTGAGATATAATAGTTACTCAATGATTGCAGGTTTTTCTCCCTTCCCATGCTATCGCTTCCAGAAACTCTATTCAAAACGCTAATTATGACAGTATTTTATTTGCTTGCAGTATTTTTAAAATGCTTGTATCAAAAAATGGATAACACCATTTGATTATATCGTTTCTCAATATAGATACCTGCTAATCTTATGCGTTTCTGAGAAAAAATGAATTCATAAATGTGTCAGAAAGGAGCTTCTTTGAATTTAAGAATGAATTTGGATTTAAAATCTTTAATAAAATTACATAGAAATATTTTTATAAATTTTCTTTTATTAAAGAGCTTCAAACGTAACGATGTTTTTAGATTTATTTCTTTTTTCTTTTATTGTAAGCCTTATTAATTTTTTAATGAATCTTCATTCGAATGTTGAAAACCTAAGAATCTAAGTAATCATTAATGTTGTTAATGTGTATTTCCTGTAAAATATACTGTAAAATCCTTCCATAGATATGTATGCAGTATTCCTTAAAGGAATCTTAATTTTATGATAAAAATATCAATTTTTTAGAAATCGTAGAAATTGTAACAGGCCAAAACGGACCGGATCGGGCCTAAAATATAAACATTTAAACGGGCCGGGCCCGGAAATTCCGGCCCGTGCAGATCTCTAATATACTCATGTGTACATATTATCTTGATGTGATGGAAAAAAAATAAAGTTTTAGATCACTCATTTTATTGTAAAATTTCCATTCTTGAAATTTAAAATTCAAGATATAATTTCAAACTTATGGGGTTTTTTGTGTGTGTTTTACTTTATATCAGAATTATTTAATTTCAAAGCTTTGTATGAATTCAAATTTTTAAATTTTACTCCAGGGAAATGCATGAGAAAGTGTGTTCATCATGTCTCGAATTTGACACCATCGCCCCACCCCTTCTTAAAACAAAATCATGTCTGTGCTGCTGTATGCAAAATTCAGTAATAATAATAAAAAAAACTGTTAAAATTAGTTCAAAGAACACTCCCAGTTGAGTTTCCTTTTCTATAAATACAGAAATATAAATTCTGTCTTTGTCATTTATTAAATACTTAATAGAAATATTAGTGTGATTAATTAGATTTAATATTAGTAAATTTAAACGAAAAAAAAAATCATAGTAGAAAATAAAATAACCGTTAACTTAAAACTATTTTAAATTTGAGAATTCCTTTATTAAGGCATTTTTTTTATAAATGTAATTATTTGTAACGTATTGCAATAAGAGAAATATTCTACATTCGAAGTATTCCTATAATCCAAGCTTTCTTATAGAACATTTCAAGCAAATATTTGTGTAAAAATATCACACCTTGTTACTTTAAAGGAAATGGCTAGTAAAAAATCCTGAATATCATTTTAATAGCAGTTAAAATATTTTTCTGCATCAGATGGAAAAAATAGAGTTTGCATTCGCTTATATTCCTTTATTTTTTGTTTCGGTGAACACAACCCCGATTTTTTCACCTGATGAAAGGAGCTGTTTTAACTATCCTGTAAACTACATACATGTATATATATTTTATTTTTTTCTGAAGTATCACGAAGTTCTTTTACATAGTTTATAAGATCTTAAGGTTTATATTTAATGAAGTTTTGTGCACATTGGTACCGCTAAAGATAATTTTTATCCCGACAAAAAAAAAAAAAAAAAATACTTTGTTCTAAAATGTTTTTTCAAATCACATTTGAAAAAATTATTCCTATATTTTGCGATACAAAAATTTAAAAAAACAAATTTATCATCATTTTAGTATCGATTTCCAAACTTCTGCAAGAGAATAACATTACATCCTTTTGTAATCTTAACTAAATCCGATATTATATTGTAAATTGTAATTAAAAATATTAGTTAATGACTTTTAGTTGGTTATTAGTTCAAACATTTTTCATTTTATAAATTTTGAAATCTAAAAATACATTCTAAAATCATATTTAATTATTATCTAATATTGTTACATTCTTTGTCTGATATTTTAATCGATAAAACAGTATAGGGTTTTCTTTCGTTGTTTTGTTATTTTCTATTTTTCATAGAATTTTTTAAAGCATGAGTTTCTTTGATAAATTTATCTATGGCGCCTCATCTAGTTCAAAAATCTATTCTTTAGAGGCTTGATTTAGTAAAGAAGTGAAACCATATATGAATTTAAATATGAAGTTAAAAATTCATTTTATCTTATACGTTTATAATAGATCTGAATCAATATTTAAAAATCTTAAATTAATTTTGCTACATTCTTGGGTTTTGATAAAATATTCTTGAAATCCTGCTTTTCCTTTTTAATTAATTATATATTTTTTAACCTTCTAAAATTATACTTTGCAGAAAGTCTTTAATCTAAGGTATCTTGTATGAAGAATAATTCCTAATAATTTTGTGTAATTAAAAATATTAATAAGTTATATCCGAATTTAACTGCATGTTATATCAAATTAAAAAAATCTGCTTGGTTAGGTTATTAAAAGTGATGTTTTTAGCTAATTAAATTAAATTTACTTATACTTGTAAAAAGTATAGCAATGTTTAATTATATCTTTTTTTACTACAGTAAAAATAAATAAAACTATATTAAGACATGTATATCAGCTACAACTAATTTATATCAAGAGAGTTTTTTACAAAATAGTTCATAAGCTATAACTCTTAAAATCAGTGCGAAAATATCACGTTTTTTTTTTTTTTTTCTTTTTTTCTTTACTTCAATGCGATTTACCTATTTTCAAGAATGCTTGCAATCAACACATGTTCCCTATTACAAAAAGATTCCCCAATTTCTTCTAGAGGAGATTATACAGGGATTAGTTTCTTCAGGTGTCCAAGGGTGGGAGACCGGTTGTCAGGGGAAGTAGAAATTGAGTGTCCTTGCTAGACACACACACACAATGGTCTTGAATAGATTATTGATTACCCGCAAATATTGCAGGGGGAAAAGCAGTTTTTTGAGAAACACATATAATGACTTAGCTTTCTCAAAGAATGAACATTTACAGAAACACAAAATATATTTTCAGTAAACCTTTCTGAAAGGTTTTGAATGCAGAGAGCTTGACTGCCAATGGGTTAATTTTACTGTAAGAAAAAAACTAAAAAAGTACTAAAAAAGTTGGAAATTGCACGTGAAGCGTGGCAAATGAGGTGCGTTCGTACGATAACGAAGTTTTAAAAATATCACTCTATTTATATATATCTCATAAAATTGTAAATATTTAATTACAATTAACTCTTTGCGGGGCAGAGCATTCTTTAAGTATTGAAATTTATGACTGACACCGGAATTTGAAAACAACTTTATTTGTAAATAAGAAAACCCTATATTTCACGCATTCAATAAACCGTAATTTTCTTTAACAAAATTCTGGTGCGAATGTGGCGTTTGAGAATTAAAATTAAGTGGTATCTTTACGAAACCAGCGCCCCGCAAGGGGTTAAAGCGCTCTTCAAATAATGTTCTCCCTATACTCATTATGTAATGGAATACTTTTGTGTGGCCTTGTAAATCAATAACAAATATTCTTTGCACCACAGATTATGCCAAATGTATATTATAATATGTAATTTATAGGTGCATATAAATTTTATTAAGTTCGAATGCGTGTAACACCATTAAAATGCTTTTGAAACATTTTCCCCCATTGACCGTAATGTAACGGAATACTTTTGATTGTCCCTGTAGTTGAACTATGCGTCCGATTTTCATAACATTTGAAATGACTCGACAAAAATATGTAAAAAATATACGTTTTAAATTTCACACGATTAAAATGCATTTAAAATTGTTTTCCCCCATCGACCGTAATGTAACGGAATCCTTTTGATTGTCCCTGTACTTGATCTATCCATCCGATTTTCATAAAATTTGAAATGACTCGACAAAATTATGTAATAATTACGTATCTTAAATTTCAAACGATTCGGTTGGGTAGTTTTTGCGTTGTTAAATGCGGACAGACAGACAGACGGACGGACTGAGCGACAACAATAGGTGCTACGTATTTACATAATTGCGAACGCACCTAAAAAACTCTGCGAATGTTTAAGCGGAAAAAAGAAATTATTGCGCAGCAAGCAAACAGAATAAATATACAAAAGAAAAATAAATGAAAAGCCAGCTCTGCTTGTGCTCTTCCTTACTATTAAAATATATATATATATATATATGTATATCTTCGTAGTTAATTGAGGGATTTTCTTGAAATTTTCAGCAAGTTGCAATCATAGTAAATTACGCAGTGAAACAAATTTTTATTACAATGTAATAAGTGATTAGAAAATTAGCCTCTACAAAAATCACCCACTAATTTTAAAGAAGAACCAATGCGGTTTGTTTTGTTTACTTAAGGGTGTGTTCGAAAAAACGGTTTTCCATATTCAACAGTTTGAAATTTTCCGATACATTTTCAGACACAATTTTAAAAGTAGAAACATGAAACTTGCTGAGGGGATCTTTGAAGAGACGTATGAGGTGCGTGTGATGTATTTTTATGCTCCATTCATTAGAATTTGATTTATAAACAATTATCTTCTCTGTATGACCCTTTTTTTCGTTCGCAGATCTCCCGCTAGGGGAAAATCTGTTCAAAATGCCGTTTTTGATTGCTTTTTTTGCAATATTTTCTGCATTTATCAAAGATTTGACAATTACAGCACCTCGTCTACTTTCTAAATAAAAAAATTTTAAAATTTGATGCATTTGCGAGCAAAAGTTAACCTAAAAATAAATCGGAAAATAAGCAGTTTGAATTGAAATACACCCTTAAACACCGTGAGGTTGGAAACGTTATCAAAATAAGATGGATCTGCTTTGGATGGATAACATTTTGTTTATGCAGAAAGAAGCTTTGGGGAGATTTCTTTTTTTTTATTTTTTTTTTCGTATTAGATTTTAAAAACATCCGTTATCTGGTGTTAAGCATGCAGGATAATTGGCAATAGCCGTATTTTATGATTAAGGATTGATTGAAACGGAATTTCGGCGTTCTTTCTCTTTTCGGCCGAAAACAAAAACATTTGAACTTTTTTTTTTAAAGTAATCAGTAATTAATATATACATAGTTATTAATTATATGTTTTTATTAAATTTATATAATTATTAATTATACAGGCTTATTAAATATTCATAACTATTAATTATAAGTGTGGCCAAAATTGGCTCTGAGTTCCTTAGTCTCAAAATTTTTTATTTTGGGATATAAATAAAAAATTATCATTCCATATAAAATAAAACGTAATTAATTTATCAACGAATACAGAAAGATTTTCTAATTACAAGAATTTATTTATACTTTTAAAATATTTTGATTTTAGGTATACATACAATGTAGGTTTATTTTTTATAATACTTTTTGTAAATGATTATATGTTATACTAGAACATTCTCAAAGAATATTCAAAACAGTTCAGTAGTTTCAAACTAAAAATTCTCTATTTTTTTTTTTTTTTTTTTAAGGCTGCAGCTTTTAATGAGCGCATAGAACAATTTAGTCAACTATGTGTTGTTTGCTTTATAATTTGCATTCACGTCTGAGTCAGTCATGACTGATAATTATAAACAATGGAATTCATAGCAATAAATAGTCTCATTTCAGCCGTGAGTAAAGTTGAAAATTTTCGAAAGAAGATTTGGAATACACAACCTCGGTCGAGTTTTGGTCCGATTTCATTTTCGGCAAAACTTGGATTTCAGGCCGAAAATGAAATGAAAATTTCGGTCGATTTCTACTTATTATTGTGTCAGAACATTCGGCTTAGAATAATATACTACCAAAAAAATGATAATATTTCCAGTAACTGAATAATCAATAGTACAAATTTTATATCCTTATTAGTTTTGCATTAAAATTCTACCAAGAGGAATATATATTTTTTTTAATTTATAATTTAATAAAAGATTTACTTTTTTTAGGGGGGAGATTTATCTTATTTAGAAAGTACACAAGGAACCGGGATTGTCGATTCTTTGATAAATGAGCGCATATATTTTTGATATTCTTTGATTACTTTGATGATATCTTTTATAATCTTTGATATTTTGAGCATATAGCTTTGATAAATGAGAGCATTCATCTTTGATGAATGAATTTCATATCTGCAGCCAAAATCGAAAAGGTAAAAAACACCATGCATACAGATCGATCTCAGCTGTCCAATGCAAAAAGAATCATTTAAAAATATTGAAATGCAAAAGAGATATGTTTTTAAATTTCTTCCATAGGATTAACATTAGCGAGCGGGTCTTTTCATTTGAGTGAAGTAGCCCCTTAATAGACTGGGAGACAGGGCCGTAGCTAGAAGTAAACAATAGGGGGGGGGGGCTCAAGAAAATGTAGGGGTGGAGGGCTCATTATTTGTTTTTTTTTTCTCTCTCTCTCTGACGCAGAAAGATAAATTAGTGCACATTCACATTGTAGATACTATGTTTCTCATTCAACTGTTGTAATAACTTCATTTTATGGTAAGAAAAGTATAGGATAATGAAAGTTTTGAGTCTATTATAACTGGTGAAAAATTAAGGGACTACTTCACTCAAATGAAAATTCATTGAGTGACCTTGGAATTTTTTTTCAGGGGTGGGTGTACCAGAGATTCTTGTGAGGGGGTAGTTTTGTAGTAGCTGCTATTTTATTAGAATACTTAGAAGAAGCGTGATTACGTATAGTAGTCCAGGTCTTAGATGTGAAGATGGCGAAAAAAACCCCACAATAATTACTAAGTCACCTTTTTATTTAGACATGTATTAATAGGGGGGTACACTTACAGTACTCGGAGAAAATCTCCGAACAGAGATTTGCAACTTCACTAGACAAGAGCAGTGAGTCAAGTGTATTCGTACATAGCAACAATCGCCACTTTTGGCATGATAGAAAATCGCCAAGATACACAAGTTCGCCTATGCACAATGGATAGTATACGCCAAATAACAGTTAAAATGCAGCTGGCATGATCAGAATTCAATTTGGTTACCCAGCTGGGATGGGAAAGGAAAGGTTGCCAAACGATAAATGTTACACGTGTTGTTATGTTTAACAACGAAGCACACCAAAGGGACATCAGATCTTACTGCGCAGATGTTAAATCAGGGCGCGAAATTTCCACTCGCCAGCTCGCCATTGGCGAGGAAATATTTACCGTTGGCGAGTAAGTTTAATCCTTTAAGGGTATATTCCAATCCAAAATGCTTATTTACTGATTTACTTTTAAATTCACTTTTGCTGTTAATCGCACTAAACTGGCAAATTCTCTTATTTAGAAACTGCTCAAGGTAGAGGTTTGCATGGACAGGGCCTCGGCCCGAAGCCCGATCCCGGCCAGGCGCGGCCCGCGGGCAGGGTTCGGACCGATTTCTGATAGTGGCATTCGGGCGGGGCCGGGCTCGGGCCTTAATTTTTTTGCTGGAGTATCGGGCCGGGCCTAACTTTTTTTCCGTACGAAGGCGAGACTGATTCCATTATTTCTAGTTTTCACGGACCAAAATAATCAGTTCCTATTGAATCTTCTTATATGAAAATCCTTTTCTCGACTCTTTATAAATCAGTAATATTTGGCTTTGTCCAAAAATTTTTGTAAAAAAGGCATATACTTTAAAGCCGTCATTATTCTACAATTAAACATTAGAATTTATTCCTTTTAAAGAATCGTAGATTACTATGCGTTTTAAAATAAAATTAAACACATTAAAAAAAAAAAAAAAAAAAAAAAAACATGATTATGACGGAATTTTTTTTTAAACTGAAAACTGCAAGTTTCTTTTAAAATGTTCATCCATGCAAAATGAATACGACAATACGGGAGAAAAAATATACTAAACATTTACATCCATTAAGAAGGGAACGTATTTTTTTCGTTCCAAAGCGATTTCGTCTGTGGAAATTTTACCATATACCGCTTTTTAGATTTTTTTGTCTCCATTACATGGAACATGGATTAATAATACTAGTGATAACTGAAACATTTACATACAACAAACAAAGATTCAAAAAGCGTAAATATCGCAGCCTACGGCACTTCTGCATAAATAGAGATTATAAACATGGAAAAAAAAAGACTAATATAATTTTTTTTTGGTCAGAACTCTTCCATAAGAGTAAAGATCAATGTTCTGTAGAAATTCACTCGTACCGGGCCGGGTTCGGGCCGAATTTGAAACATTTTTCCGGACCGGACCGAGCTCGGGCGAAATTTTAACTTTCGGGCCAGGCCGGGCTCGGGCCTGGAAATTTTGGCCCGTGCAGACCTCTAACTCAAGGTACCGTGTCTGTCAATTTTTTGGTAAATGCAGAAAATATTGCAAAACAGGCTGTCAAAAACGGCGTTTTTAACCGAATTTTCAAAGCGCGAGATCTGGGGAACGAAAAAAAGGCTCATATTGAGAAAATAATTGTTTATAAATCAAAATCTAATGAATTGAATGAAAAAGGAAATCACACGGCATCTTATATGTCTCTTCAAAAATCATCTCAACAAGTTTAATGTCTTTACTTTTAAAAATGAGTGTGAAAATGTATCGGGAAATTTCGAGCTGTTGAGATTGAAAAAAGTATTTTTTCGAATACACCCTTAAAATGTTGTGCTTCAAACCTCAAATCAAACTATGCGCAGCGATACACGGGAGTATTTCAAAATGAAGCGATGGTATTTATTTTCCAAAAGAAGTAAAAATGCTCGTCGACTATTTCTTCGTTTTTCCTTCACTGCCAGGTCCTTCTAACAATCGTCAATTTAAACTAAATTTATCATAAATATTTCATTTTCTGTGCAGCTGTGGGAGCAGACGTTGTTGTCTGAATGAATGTAAAATAGTTGCGAGTAAAAATTTAGTTTGGCGAGAACTTTTTAAGGTGAAATTTCATGCCCTGTGTTAAATACTTTTTAGGATTTTGTCGAGAAAGGAAAAAGAAGCGTAAGCATAAATTTTTACTGCGAAACAGAGATGATCTCCTTATAAGGTAATGCAGAATTGCTTCGATCGGAAATAGCAGACATCTGGAAATTGTTTTAAACGGTTGATTAAAATGTGAGTGTATTTCTCACAGATAAACTTGAGCAGCTGCAGATTTTCGGTTAGGGAATTAATAAGCAAGAAAAATGGAAAAGGAATGAAGGACAACTTAAAACTAATTTTGAATTGAAAAGAGAAGGGGGTGTAAAGGATTAATTTAAGAAAATACCCAATATATAACGAAATAATCGTTATAGTGGGGTCAAAATATTTTAGGGCGGGGGGGCTGAGCCGCCCATTTAGAAATGTATCAGAAAGGAGCTTCTTTGATTTAACGTATGAATTTGGATTTAAAATCTTTTAATAAAATGTTATCGAAATATTTTTAGAAACCTTCTTTTATTAAACAGCTTCAAAAGTTATGACGTTTTTAAATTTCTTTTATTCTAAGCCATATTAATTTTTTTAATGAATCTTTATTTGAATGTTGAAAGCCTAATAATAGCTTAGTAATTGTTCGAATGCTTAGAGTGTTTATTCTAAAACAGTAATATTTATAAACGTTAAATTACTTCATATTTCAGAAGTGACATTAATCAACTCAACTGTTTACTTTAAAACCATAATATTTATAAATGGTAAATTACTTTATAACTCAAAAGTGACATTAATGATATTAATATAATATCATTGTTTATTTAAAGCAATTCATAAGTAGTTGATTGCACATGATTGTGAAATCATTTTTGTTGATTACTTCAAGGACAATATTTTACTGTGAACGAACTTACTTCAGTTTCTCTTATGTTTTTGTAAAGCACACACGGTGCTTATATTTCTCTTCGCTATGATTTCGCATACTTGGATAATATGTTAATCCAGTAACCGCAGCAGGAAACTGCATTCCTGTATCTTGTTTTCTCAATTTACTAAATGTTTCTTTAAGTTGTTAATATAACGCAAAAAAGATATATTAGTGTGAATTTATTTACACTTGACAACACCAAAGAACTGCTTCGTGAATCTCGGACAGTAACAGTAATCATTAATGTTACTAATGTTTATTTCCTTTAAAATCATTCCATAGATATGCAGTAGCGTAGCTATGTTTTTTGGCGCCCGGGGCCAGCAAGAAATTTTGCCCCTCCCCACAACAATATAGATATATAACAATTTATCTCAATTTGGCGCCCCTAGGCCTCGGCGCCCGGGGCGGACGCCCCCCTTAGCTACGCCACTGTAGATATGTATGCAGTACTCTTTAAAAAAAATCTTAATTATATGATAGAAATCGGAATTTTTTAGAAATCGTAGAAATTGTAACGGGGCAAAACTGGACGGGCCGGGCCTGATTTCTCTACGGGCCGGGCCTAAAATATGAAAATTTGAACGGGCTTGGCCCGGAACTTTTGAGTTTTACAACGCGCCGGGCCCGGGCTTAGAAATTCTCTAGACCTCTAATTAAAACAATTATTCAACGCATTTTTTATACAAAATTTATTTAAAGCTGATAAAAAATTGACCGTTTTTCCTTTCCAAAACAAACGCTGGTTTTGCACCTCGATGCGAGGGTTGAGGAAGACTGTAACCAATCAGAATCGCCCAATTGATATTTCACAAACTTGACGAAGCTAGAAGTTAGCGACACGATGTCTGCTGTGCAAAAACACACCTGCTGAATATAACTGTAAATTTTTTAATTATTATAAATTTGCGAAGCATTATTTCTTAGGATAAATAAATATTTGAAAGTGACAAAAATTTTTTTTTATATTATGAGATTAAATCCTGTCGAAATACGACGTTAAAAATAGGCTTTAAAATGTCCTCATCAATTCATTTTTCTTTAAATTTCATTTCTTCTTTTAAACGCATCCAACGTTTTAAGCTAATTAATTTTTATGGAAAAATAGAGAAAATATTTTTCAATAATATTTGGACAATTTGTTAAATTAATTCCCGCTGTTAATTTAATGCCCGCTGTTAAATTAATGCCCGGTGCAAAGCTTCAGTTTGGCGCCCCCCCCCCCCAACTTTTTCTTGTGACATGCCAAAAATGGCGTTGGTAGTATAAATTTGGCGCCCCTTAAGGGTGTATTCGAAAAAACGCTTTTCCACATTCAACAGCTCGAAATTTTACGATATCCTTATCTTTTTTCTACTAAAATAATAAAATTTTATATGGTCTTTATGTACAAATATAAAAAATTTTTTTTAGAGATGCCTATGCATCATTTGTAGTGAAAAAAAGGGTTAATAAGTATTTTTTTGGCCTCGTCCCCCCCCCCCCCGAATTGGGTAATAACTGTCAATAGATTAATTAACCAATTTTATTGGGGGTTTTTCTCTCTCTCTCTGCGACCCGCACCCGTCTCACACGGAAGTAAGCACAAGATAAAAAGAAGGGGTAGTGGGCGAGTACTAATATTAAATACTTCAACTAAAAGTGGGTGGGGTGGGGGAGGGGTGGAATTCTCCCCCTTCCTTACGTCCACTCCTAATACGTTCGGGCCCCTCCAATAATTTTGAAAACTCTACGCCTATGGTTGATGGTATCATCTAAAACGTTAAAAGCAATATATAACCAGCTACATATATATTGAAATTAATGTAATTTATGGTGCATTTATCAATATAAAAGAATGAAATTTTCTTATTTAATGATTGGATTTTTCGGGCTCTTTTCGGTATTTCTTGAATCTTACGTAAGCATGGACTCAGATCCCCTCCCCTTGTGAGAAAAAATGAGCAAATCCAACCTCCCCTCCCCCTCTAAGATGCTTAGGTAATACTTCAATGTCCCCATTGCGCAAATAATTTATATATAGAGTCCTCGATTTGAGGGTGTGTATATAGAGTCCTCGATTTGAGGGTGTGTATATAGAGTCCTCGGTTCGTTGGTGTGTAAAGTCCTCAGTTTGATGGTGTGTATATAGAGTCCTCGGTTAGAGGGTGTGTAAAGTCCTCGATTTGACGGTGTGTATATAGAGTCCTCGGTTTGAGGGTGTGTATATAGAGTCCTCGGTTCGTTGGTGTGTAAAGTCCTCAGTTTGATGGTGTGTATATAGAGTCCTCGGTTAGAGGGTGTGTAAAGTCCTCGATTTGACGGTGTGTATATAGAGTCCTCGGTTTGAGGGTGTGTGTGAGTCCTCGAAGTCCTCGGTCTGTCGGTGTGTAAAGTCCTCTATTTGAAGGTGTGTATATAGGGTCCTCGGTTTGTTCGTGTGTAAAATCCTCGATTTTTTTGGTGTATATGTAAAGCATGATAATATTGTGTTGCATACAGTGGAATTTTTCTTTTCTGTGTGTGTGGGGGGGGGAGAGGAAATGGCCCAAGCAGGCAAAAAGGGTACTTTTTCCTTAAGGGCATATGTGGGGAAATAAAGGAGTAGGGCTCTGGTGCTCCCAGCGAGGTTCGGGGAGGAGCCCCGCAAGCTGATGTAATTTAAAATTTCTGGTGCAATTTCTTAATATTTTATACAATTAAATTTTTTGATAAAAAACGTATTCCAGATGAAGCTGCAATCGACCCCCTCCCTTCCCTTAAATATGTCTCCTGTTTAAGAGCCTCCTTTTCTCACTGCGACTCAGCACAGACTTAAAAGTTGAAACACAAAGTATCGTGTTTTAAAAATGTCTGGCTTCTCTCTTTGACACTATCATTGCTTCTCCCCCCCCCCCCCCTCCTCCGCACTCCACAGTTGACAACCACTATAGTCATTACAGACACCTAGGATGAAATAATAGAAAATCTGCTTGCCCCTGCAAGGTGGGTTTTATAAATGCTGTCTGACACCCCTATCCTCCCCCCTCTTCGAACATAACAATCATGATCAGCTTTTTTTATTGGGGGTGGGGGGGGGAGGGGGAATC
Organism: Maratus speculifer; assembly: GCA_964019185.1. Taxonomy (NCBI): domain Eukaryota; kingdom Metazoa; phylum Arthropoda; class Arachnida; order Araneae; family Salticidae; genus Maratus; species Maratus speculifer. Next base: position 946,225 of record CAXHSM010001504.1, read on the forward strand.
ACGGTTTCTCAGAAATTTTGAATTTGTACTACCTGTGAGGTGAATACGGTGTTAGCAAGAGCAGACATTTTCAAAAAAGCATTGCACTGTTATTATTCAGTCCCGTAATTTTAGAATCATAGGCAGACGACGAGGTCCACGCCTGACTTGGCACCTCTCTCTCCAGGCTACGCCCGTTAACGAGAGGACTTTTGACCCACTAGCACATTTTACGTGCCCATGCCGCATTAGCAAACACGGTGGTCTATAGTCAAACCGGGAATCGTACCCGCAAACTTTCGGTTACAAGATCGACGCACTACCGTCTGGGCTAGCATGGCCTCATCTGTTATTACAACATTAGATATTTAAATCTGAATGTATACCCATAATTACTTTTCTGTAGAAAAATTTTCACGGGTTCTTTTTTTCCTGGGGCGGGGGTGCGATCCCTCCAAACTAATCTCTCCCCCCCTCTTCAGTATGCGTCTGTCTCGAACCATTTGACAATTAAAAAAAAAAAAAAAAAAAAAAAATCTTATGTGCCCTGAGCCTCCTTCTATAATTCGATTTTGGCATGATGCAATTTTAGAAATAAAGTGGAAAAAAAAAAACCTCATTTCCCTTTGGAAATATAAGATGGAGGCACGACGTAGAATATTTATACTAAAAATTTAAAAATATGCTGATACAGTCCTGAGAAGAAAGAAGAAAAAAAAGGGGGGGGGGAAACGAAAGAAAGAAAGAAGGCCGTAAATGGGCGTCTGATGTTTAATTCAAACTAAATCACAATCTATTCAACATCTAATTCAAACTTTATATGCTTAGCAGCAATGGGCAAGAAATAAAAGACGATAACGTTATGATTCGAGTGCTATCTCATGTTCCAATTTCAATAAATACAATTGGAAATCATAAAGAACGCGAAAAGACATAAACACCAGGTGCTACTACGTTCCTACTATTCACTACGAGCGTAGTAGTAAATAGTAAAAACGTAGTAGGGGTAAAATTACTATTATACGGAGCAACCGGTTTGTCCATTCATAAGTCACGTGATCTGTATTTTCACCGCTATACCGAGGACGCGGTGATACACTTTTTTCTCGTGGCGCCATACACACAATACACACTAGAAAATGCAAAAGATGTAAACCGAGGACATCCCCAAACTATAATCAAAAAGTTGTCCAAATGACAAAATAGCATCTTAGAACAGCCTAGAAGAGCTTTTTCAAACCGAGGACGTCCTCGGTTCGCGGTGCGTCCTCGGTGTGTTGGTGTGTATACATATAGAGGTCCTCGCTTTCCACCTTTTACAAA
>CAXHSM010001505.1:0-60445 GCA_964019185.1 Maratus speculifer
CGATGGCACTGGTTTGCATTGAATTGTTGTCACAGTGAGTGTGTTGAGGCGAAGTTGCATTGAAAAAGACACACAATATACTGTAGAAAGTGTGTCAAACAGGAAATAAACAAATTGTGCTTTTGTAGAGTGAAGTGTTGTCAAAGAGTACAATTTCCTGGCATAGAGAGCATCAATCACACGAAATAGAAGAAAAAGTGGGAAGGGGAGTGGATTTTGCGAGTAATTTATTAAGGGTGTTCTTAACTGCTCCGTTTGTCAAGTGCGAAACGTTTTTAAAACACTTACAAGTCTATTACATATCAATTTTAAGAGAAAGATATGAAATTAGAATGCCTAACTATGGAATCTTCAAATCGAACTTATTTTTCCATTTTACGATAGTTGAATTAACTTTCCAGTTCTAAGCTTTTTTAGATCACGTGATCACACGTTTCTCGACAGTTTTTTCTGCTTTAACCCTTTCCGGCGCGGTGTCCCTTAAAAAGGACACCTAATTTTAATTTTACTGGCACCAAGAATATTTAATTAAAATTTTCCTTTGATAAAATGCCTGAAAATAAGCAAGTTCGTATTCTCTAATAAATTCGTTTATAAATTCTGGTGGCAGATAATTATTTCAATTAAATTTACTCCGCGCCGGAAAGGGTTAATGGGAATATGTGCTCAAAACCGTCGTATGAAATTCATAAATGCGATTTCCACGGGTTCTAAAAATACAAAAGTTTTCCTTGCATTTAAATAGCTTTCTCTTGGCGTGAAAAAGTGTGCTGGTCGAAACGTGAGACACTTTCGTCTTTTAACTTCAATTGTTCGTAGGTATTTCATAATACTTATATCTGTTTTACTGCAGAAATGTTTTCAAATCGAAATCAGAACACGGGAACACATACACCGATCCATGGGGATGCAGCGTGAATGACTCCCCGTATATTGTTTCTTGTTGTAGAAAATTGATTTAAAATTGCGCGGAAAGCAAAAATAACTCTGTTCCCCTGTTTTATTTTAGTTTGTTGTTAAATTAAAACGATCGGGCAACAGTTTTTTTACACATATGCATTTTGAGAAGAAATTTTTGCAGAGGACGCTTCGATATGGCGTGAATGAATCCCATTGCTTTTAGATTGTGGTTGAAAATTCATTTAGCCCTGCGCCCTGCGAAAAAATTTCCTTCTCCCCCTCTGCATTTTTCGTTTTTAGTTAATTTAAAACAATCGGGCACCAGTTTTTTCGCAGAAATTCAATTTAAAAAGAAATAGTCTTAGAAGTATATCGGTATGGGGATGAACGAATCACATTGTCTTCTGCTTGTTGTTGAAAGTTCATTTAATTTTGCGCGGAAAACAAAAAATAACTCTGTTACCCTGTTTTATTTTAGTTTGTTGTTAAATTAAAACAATCGGGCAACAGGTTTTTTACACATATGCATATTTCGAGAAGAAATGTTTTCAGAGAACGCAACGATATGGCGTGAATGAATCCCATTAATTTTAGATTGTGGTTGAAAATTCATTTTGTTCTGCGGACTGCGAAATAATTTCCTTCTCCCCCTCTGCATTTTTCGTTTTTAGTTAATTTAAAACAATCGGGCAGCAGTTTTTTCGCAGAAATTCAATTTAAGAAGAAATAGTCTCAGAAGTATATCGATATTGGGATGAACGAATCACATTGCCTTCTGCTTGTTGTTGAAAGTTCATTTAATTTCGCGCGGAAAACAAAAAATAACTCTGTTCCCCAGTTTTATTTTAGTTTGTAGTTAAATTAAAACGATCGGGCAATAGTTTTTTTACACATATGCAATTTGAGAAGAAATTTTTGCAGAGAACGTATCGATGTGGCGTGAATGAATCCCATTGTTTTTAGATTGTGGCTGAAAATTTATTTAACCCTGCGCCCTTCGAAAAAATTTCCTTCTCACCCTCACTATTTTTCGTTTTTTGTTAATTTAAAACAATCGGGCAACAGTTTTTCCACAGAAATGCAATTTGAGAATGAATTATGTGAGACGTATATCGCTATGGGAATGAACGATTCACACGCCTTCTACTTGTTGAAAATTCATTTAGTCTTGCGCGGAAAACAAAAAATAACTATGTTCCCCTGTTTTATTTTAGTTTGTAGTTAAATTAAATCGATCGGGCAACAGGTTTTTCACACATTTGCAAATTAAGAAGAAATTCGATTGTACGTGAACCCAGTATCGAAAGTTTCGTCGCGTGTTGTTGAAAATATATTTCAATAGATGGCAGCACAGAAAAACTCTCGCGCATGTGTAACTAAACTCTAAAAAAAAAAAAAAAAAAAAAAAAAAACGAGAATTGTCTCAGATATTTTACTACTATTATTTAATGTTATTTCTTATACATTACGTATTATACAATCAAACAACATTTTTTTATTGGGGGGGGGGGAATTCCCACGTGAAAGGTGTCTTGGTTCTATTTTAAATATGGATGAAGTGTTTTCCTTGGTCGTATGTACGCTTAAAAGTAATTGTGTACGATGGCAGTGGTTTGCATTGAATTGTTGTCATAGTGAGTGTGTTGAGTCGAAGTTGCATTGAAAAAGACACACAATATACTGTAGAAAGTGTGTCAAACAGGAAATAAACAAATTGTGCTTTTGTAGAGTGAAGTGTTGTCAAAGAGTACAATTTCCTGGCATAGAGAGCATCAATCACACGAAATAGAAGAAAAAGTGGGGAGGGGAGTGGATTTTGCGAGTAATTTATTAAGGGTGTTCTTAACTGCTCCGTTTGTCAAGTGCGAAACAGATATTTTACTAATATTATTTAATGTTATTTCTTATACTTTACGTATTATACAATCAAACAACATTTTTTTATTGGGGGGGGGGGGGAATTCCCCCGTGAAAGGTGTCTGGGTGCTATTTTAAATATGGATGAAGTGTTTTCCTTGGTCGTATGTACGCTTAAAAGTAATTGTGTACGATGGCACTGGTTTGCATTGAATTGTTGTCACAGTGAGTGTGTTGAGGCGAAGTTGCATTGAAAAAGACACACAATATACTGTAGAAAGTGTGTCAAACAGGAAATAAACAAATTGTGCTTTTGTAGAGTGAAGTGTTGTCAAAGAGTACAATTTCCTGGCATAGAGAGCATCAATCACACGAAATACAAGAAAAAGTGGGAAGGGGAGTGGATTTTGCGAGTAATTTATTAAGGGTGTTCTTAACTGCTCCGTTTGTCAAGTGCGAAACGTTTTTAAAACACTTACAAGTCTATTACATATCAATTTTAAGAGAAAGATATGAAATTAGAATGCCTAACTATGGAATCTTCAAATCGAACTTATTTTTCCATTTTACGATAGTTGAATTAACTTTCCAGTTCTAAGCTTTTTTAGATCACGTGATCACACGTTTCTCGACAGTTTTTTCTGCTTTAATGGGAATATGTGCTCAAAACCGTCGTATGAAATTCATAAATGCGATTTCCACGGGTTCTAAAAATACAAAAGTTTTCCTTGCATTTAAATAGCTTTCTCTTGGCGTGAAAAAGTGTGCTGGTCGAAACGTGAGACACTTTCGTCTTTTAACTTCAATTGTTCGTACATAGCACATATAGTTGTCAATTAATCCGTCCGTGTGTCCGTCTGCCTGTCTGCCCGCATATAACAGAGCAAAAACTACTAAGCAGAATCGTTTGAAATTTAAAATATATAAACATTGCATAGTTTTGTCGAGCCATTTCAAATTTTATGAAAATCAGATGCATAGTTCAATTACAGGGACAATCAAAACTTTGCTTGGGGCGTGTTTTAATTGTATTAAACTGTTTCACGTTTTATGAAATTGATATACGTTGTTGAAGCATAATACAAGCTACTTCCAGTATAAATACAGGAACACACAAAAGATTTCGAATACTGGAGTGTCCGAAGTACTATTTTACTATAACAGATGGAGCTGAATATTTTTAAAACATCGTTATCGTACTAACGCACGTCATTTGCTACGCTTCACGTGCAATTTCCAACTTGTTTTTTTTCAGGTTTAAATTTGCCATTATAAAAAATACAGAAAAATGCACATGGGTGGTACCAAAGAGAGAGAGCCTTAAAGAGATTTCATTAATGGAAATTCTTTTTTAACAAAATCATCAAAATTATCTAAATTTGAAAGGTCTGGGAGAGAAAAAGACAGCCTTTATCGGGTCTTAAAGAATAGCCAAATGACTAGTAAAACAACATCAATAACGATAACGAACATGCTGAATTTTTATACATGGAGTGGGAGGATCGTTTAGTTTTTTCTACATTTTACTTCTCAACATATTAAAGAAATTATTATAGAAAATTAATGAATTTCCATTGATATTATTTCCATAAAAAGATTCAAAATGAATAACTAGAAATTAGTGACGAAACACAGCAGCACATCTGTTTTTTGAAAAACTAATCATTTGCTGCTGCCTTTCCTTTAATATGTTGCGTACGTTATAATTGTTGGATACGTGAAATACACGTGTAGACATTTTAAAAATATCTCTCAGGGAAATATCAAGGATTTTGAATAAAGTATCCTTTACCAGGAAATTTTACTTAAATAAAAAGAATAGTAACAGAAAACCTTCAAAAGGGCTCCAAGAAAAGATGCAAAGGGTGCGATGGCGCCCTCGGGCGCCCCTTTGGTCAGCCCTGTTAAGACCATTAGCAAAACTTTTCTTGTTTTTGCTTAAACAACACATTAGGTATTTTCCTGATCTAAAGATAGCCACTATGTTGGGTATGCAAATTGTGCATATTTTAAGAAGTCAAATGTTAACTTTGTCATTTCTTCTAATTCTACAAATTATTTAACCTTTTTTGAGTCTAGGAATATAAAAACCATGCTTTTCACAAGTTAGTGTAGTTATCGAAATTTTCGCATTTCCCTTCAAAAAGCACAAGTAGATAGATTTCGACACAGTACTGATTTTCACACGACATTTTAAGACAAAAAATATTTTCAATGATGCAAACAATAATTAAAACCAATTTCGAATTCATCGCAAATAGGTTTATTTTATTTATTTATTTGTCGGCCAATCATAAAGAAAGCGAAGTTGTGATAAAAATGTATTAACTTTCATTCTGTATGGAGAAATACTTCACAGAAAGAATCAATTTTAAAAAGAATACATTTTTAAAAGAAGCTTAAAAATCATTCAAACGTTTTACTTCTAATATATGTTTCTTGTGCGAGCTTTGAATGATATTATGTTCAAAAGATTTCTGAACGCGAGCCGTATGTATGTATGCGGGGGAAGAGAATTAAATGTGAGTTAATTGAACGAAAAGTTGTTTTATAGAAACCGAAAAGTACATTGAACTTTTCTTATTTAAATTATAAATTGCAATGGTATTTTTGAATGACAGATGTCTTTGTAATCAGTCATCCTTTTAATGCAGTTCGAGGGTAATAATGGTAGTAGGTATGTAGTGGTAATAATGGCTTTCAAAAATGTCAAAAACCATAAAAAATTGGCAAATGTGGCAGTGTTTTCACAGACATTTGACCAACGATAGTTATTTGGCTAATTAAAAATAAAAAAACATTCGCCAAATGAAAAAAGTATTAGCAAAATAGATTTGCCGTGTAGCGCAAAACAATTTATCTTTATTACTTTAATTCAGTATGTTCTAAAATAACCTAAGTTTTTATAACTGTGACAGCGATTGTTGTTAATCTAATTTCAGTTATCTGATACAAATATAAAAAAAATATATGTATACATGCATATGTATACATGCATATGTAGGAAAAACGAAAAAGAAAAAGCAAAAATTGAGCACTAGCAATTTGGCGAATATAATCGCTTGATTACTCACCAAATAAAGAATTTAGTCGCAATTTGGCGCATTGGCGAGCCACAGTGAGAACACTGGATGTGGCAATCCCAAAACTTTCTTCTATCTTATGCATGTTAATAATTCCTGAAAAATGCAGCATAGCAGAGCCACCGGTTATGTGGTTTAAAACAAAATGTAGTCAGCAACAACATGTGCCTATCAATCATAGAGAAAGCCAAGTAGTAGAAAAATGTGTGAACACTCGCTCTATAGGGTGAAACACTTAATAGTTTCTGCAAAAATTTTCATGAACTTTAAAAAGAATATATTTTTTAAGAAACTTAAAATCATTTAAAACGTTTTCCTTCTGGTGCCAACTTTGAATAATATTATGTTTAAAAGTTTTCTGATAGAAACTTTCATCAATGTATGCGTGAAAAGAGAATTAAATCGAGGCAATTGATCGAAAAAATTACTTTATAGAAACCTCACAGAAATTTTTCTAGATCTATCATTTAAAATATAAGTTGCAATGGTATTTTTGAATGATAGATATATTTGTAATTACTTATCCCTTTAAATTTATTTGAGCTGAAATTCGTAGAGTAATGGTTTTTAATCAATCATTTTTCCCCTTAAAGAGAGGTTTCAAGAATTTCAGACTTCTTAAAAAGAACAGGCAGTAAAATGAAAGTAAATTTTCATTGTTGCCATTGATTTTTCTGTTATTTGAAGAAATTTCCGTCTTTTGATTGGAGAATTTTGAACTTCGATTTCAGGGTTTTTTACTGGTTTGAATGATAAAGAAAAAAAAACTTCAAAATTCAGTGTATAATTCGAAAAAAAATTTCAACGACGTCATAATCAAAGATTTTTTAGTATACCAACCTACATTTTAAATGGAAGAAAAAATTGGTTCATGAGAGACAGAAAAAAATTATCTTTGAATTGCATTTGAATTGATTTTAAATGTTCCTCTATGAAAATGCGACGCAGAATGTTTCATGTTATAACATTTCACACTAAATAAAGACTTATCGTTCCATTTCCATTGTAATGCTTTTTTTTTCTCAAAATTATTGCCGTTAATCCAATCTGAATTGATGAAACACCCTGTATTTGTGAATAAATAAGTGGTTTGTAACAGCGTGTTCTATGGTAAATTTTCATCATCTTCATATCTACAACCACCAGTCTGAATTTGTCAATATAATTCAAGAATACCCTGTGAATATGCATACACAAATTGTTAAAAAAAATCCATGAATTCACGGTAAAAGTACTGGCAGCAATGTTGCCAGAGTTTTTCGTTCTGTATAAGAATTGGGTGGTTATGCCATGTATCAACAGTTTTTATTGACCGAGGGAAAAAATAACGTGGTTGGGTTATTCGAACTGACAACCTTTGATGTGGGAGTCCGTTTCTCTAGCGATCACGCCATAGGGTCTTCTAATGCATGTGATTCTAAAGTCTTATTGTGGATATTTCAGTGTGTTTATATTTTTACAAGGTAAATTGTAATTTTACCGATGCTGTTAAAATTCTTGCAAGTTTTAATTAACAAGGCTAATTTATTTTTAAGATTTTCTCATGGTTAATAAATAATTATAATATACATTGATTAAACAATTTATTAAAGAAATTTTCTTTGCTCTTTGAATGATTAGAATATTGTCCGGTTCAGACAATTGTTGGTATCGGTACAGTTGCAATTCAGTAGTACGATGCAAATCTTAGAAAATAGCCAGTATTCTTATTTTTTTTTTTTCATTTCTGTGAAACAAGATGCCAGTTTTGTAAACATTAAAAATAAATTTGCGACAGGTAGCGGAGTATTTCCGTTGTTACTCCCATTTTCGTCCGTTTCGTTATTTTCAGTAAATACTATAATAATAAATGACTTTTAATGGAAAATGTCCTTTTGTCATGAAAAGACTTAGGGGAAATATATTTGTGAATTTCAGATTTTTTTTAAACAGTGTACAGTGCTCAGCAAAAGTTTAGACACTGGTGTTTTTTAACCTTTAAATAAAAAATACGAAAACGTGAGTTTTTCAAATGGCTATACTTATTTTCAAATATATTTTATACAATGTAGAATAAAAATAATGGTTATAATATAAGATAATATTTAATTTAACTAAAACAAGTGAAATTTGCATATTGCAAAAGTTTAGACACTTTTTTCATTTTTAGCCAACTGTTTATGGAAAAATGCAAATTTCCAAGTTATGATGTTACATATCTGAAGTATTTAATTATACCTCGATATAGCATCAAATGGTGATGCTATATCGAGGTATAATTAAATACTTCAGATATGTAACATCATAACTTGGAAATTTGCATTTTTCCATAATGCCGCGAACTAAAAATATTCAATTAGATGAGATAATTGAAGTAGGAAAGCTGAAATGGAAAGGGAAGACTGTTGCAGAAATTTCAGCAGCATTGAATCGTCCAAAGTGGTCTGTCTATGAAGTATAGTCTAAGGATGACTCCTTCAAAACAAAACATAATCTGGAAGATCTTGTGTGACGAGAAAATGAGATGACAAAAGGATCCAGAATCTGACACTTACACAAGTAATGATTGCTAATCACATTAAAAGTAGGTCAAAACTTTCTGTGTCAACGGAAATGATTCGTAGATGAATTAAAGAAACAGATAAATCAATTTACATGAAAATTATAAAACAATTAGCTTTAAAATACCGCTGTAAATTGGTGAGGATTCAATTAACTTGCAAACATACGTCATATGGACCCAAATGGTACGCTATGATATTCAGTAACGAAAAAAAATGAAATTTGAATGGCCCAAACAAGTAGGCATACTATTGGAATGACTTAAGTAAAGATCCTGGGACTTTGTTAAGTCGACAAAAAGAATTTGATTTTTAAATAATTTGGTCCTCACTTAACATTAATGTTCGTGTATCTGTGAAGTTATACATTGGTTGCCAAGCAACACAAGACTACGTACATACGTTGGAGATTAATTTTTAGTCATTTAGGGAACTTTTACTGATCTAAAGTATGGATTTTAGCATCTATTCATGTTGCATACAAAAAAAGAACTTCGTTTAACTCTGAAAATACTATTGATCTCAACTGGCCGGCGTGTAGTTCTGATCCGGACCCAATCGAAAACTTTTGTAACATCATATGTCGTAATGTTTATGCAACTTTTTGCTATAATTCTCTTTTAATGGGGTTCGAGCTGCTGTTGAACATGTTTGGTACGAAATAGACACCCAAGTGACGCAACATTTAGTTTGAAAAGTCACATGAAAAGTCACATTCTTGCACTAACTGCAAACAATGCGGGTGCAACTCGATTTTAATTTGTAGTTATTTTTTCTGTAAAAACACAAATTGTATATAGTTTTGCCACAATGTTAATTTTATTTTTTTGTCATTATATTTTATGTAAAAGGTAAAATTCAAAATTTATTGTGTGTGAATAAAGGATAAGTCACAAGTAATATACGACAGAGGAATTACAAACATTCGGTACATACTTCTGAAAATAGAAGCGTAATCGATCATTGTCTAAATTTTTGCTGAGCACTGTATATATAATTTAGCTGATGTTTAAAGTGAATTCAGCTGGAAAAAAATCCGCAAGTAACCGATGGATTAAAATTTATACTTGTTTCTGAACTTCATCTGGATTTCTTAATAAATTTTATCTGCCTCGCTTGCAACAAACCCTGTCTAAAGAAAATAATACTATGTAGAACGCTCAAAGATTTGATTTAAACTTCAAAATTCGAAAGAGCGTTCTTTAAAACTGTTCATGAATTAAAAATACGACATATATTCAAATTTGTTAATGTTTTAAAAGTTTACTGTACCATTAAAAATATTTTATACGTCTTAAAAACAACAGAACTTCAAGCCACTAATTCAAGTCCAATTCCAGATGTTTCATGGACAAAGATGTCATAGATATTCAACCGTTTTCCATTCAATATATTTAGATCCTTTAGCAATATTATACAAATTCGAATCCAGAATTTATGTTACCATAAAATCTACATTAAGCGAATTCAAACTGACATTGTTTAACTTATTCAAGATTTTAAATATATAATGCTTCTTTTGGAAAACAAACAAAATCCAATAAAATATTTTTACATTTCCTACTATAAAAATGCATTAAAAAAAAGATTTATGATAATAGAAGAAAATGCAAAGAAAATATGTAAAAAATTCTGTGGTAAATATTCAACTAAAATCCGGTCTTTTAAATTTGATTTTTCCTTAAATAAGGTATTACATAAACTTTAGATTTTTTTTGCTTCATTTATGCTAAATTATAGTACATTTCTGAGACAAGAAAAATAATGTGACAGAAAGATTTTAAATCAATGTTTGTATTAGCATTTTACAATTTAAATATATTTATTCTGTGAATCTTTCATATGTAAGATAATTTATTATTCCAAAAACAGAGCTTTCTCAAACTTTTGTTTCATTGAACTCTGATAAAACTGTTTCAACTTTTATCCAAGAATGATATATGTACCTACATTCTTAAAATATATGCAAGTAAAAACTTTGCTAATTAAAATTGCGAAAAAAATTGCACACATGTGTTTAATTGAATTAAATTATTTTATGCATGTATTGTCTTTCAAATTATGTGTGTCGTTAGGTACGATTGTAATTATGCAAATACGTAGCACCTGTAGTCGCCGTTTAATCCATTCCGCATATAACAACGCAAAAACTACCCAACGGAAAAGTTTGAAATTTAAAATATATGATTATTACATAATTTTGTTGAGACATTTCAAATTTTTTTGGAAATCGGATGTAAAGTTCAAATGCATGGACAGTCAAATTCAGTTACATTATGGCCAATCGGAAAATAGTTTCAAGTGCATTTTAATGATGTTATAATCTTTCTAACATAATACAATTCATATGCACCTACGATATATATATATACTAAATTATACATTCTGTTCAATCTGTGGTGTAAAGAATATTTGTTAGTAACATACAGGATCACATAAAGGTATTCTATTACGTAATGTTATAGGAGAAACATTGTTTGAGAAGCGTTTTAATTAGATTAAACTATTTCACAAATATATAAATTTTTACTAATTCAAAAACTGCAACTTGAATGCTATTTGTTCAGATGTTAGAGTACATCGTATTAAGAACGAAAAATAAGGCCGTAAGACTAAAAATGATTTTTTTGAAAGCTACAACAAAAGCTACTACTCTTGTCAATAGTGTTAATTTTCAAATGTACAATTGCAAAGTATATGAAACTACCTTTGAATAAAATCAATTTTTCGACGTCTTTGGGCTTTCGAAATTTACAAAACTTACCAAACTTCAAACGATTTTTCCCCATGCACCATAATTCAATGGAATTCTTTTGAGTTCCCCAAAACTAATATTTTCAGTTTTTTGTAAATGAACTGTTAATCATGTTTTATGTACAATATCAAACATGCTTTGGGGACCTTAAACAATCTATATCAAATGCATGAAAATGTAAATATTTTTACGGGGTCAGTCTGACACATAAACTGAGTGCATAAACGCTTTTCAACTTTGTTGGAAAGTGTTAAAAAATGATTAAAAGAGATTTTTTTAAAAAGTACAATAAACAGAAAATATATACTTCATGTAAAAAGGAATACTTTCTAGTGCACAATTGCAAAATACACGAAATTTTGTAAAATATCAATTTTTTGAAGTTTACAGTCTTTCGAAATATACAAAATTTACGAAATTCCTTTTAGAATAAGATTAAAAAATTGCGCCAATGAACAAAAAACTTTGACTTGAAATATGAATTGTGCAATGCCATTATCTAAAATTTCTACAAACATTTTATATTGATTGCTATATTGAAAGATAGGAGCAATTAATAAACGTTGTATAAGAAACATCGATGTTTGGTTATCATGTTACTCGATGAACACTTTAATACAAGAGTAATTATTAATAATGATATGTTACACTTAAACTATTGAATTTGTTCAACAACACTAAAGGAAAACAACTTCCATATACTACAATAAAAGCCTGGAATAGCGAGCACCAAGGCGCGTAATTTGCCTTTTGTTCAGATTTGTTTTTGATCAAACATAGAAATATTTAAAAACATAGAAATATTTAGGTAAAGGGAACTGACAAAAAATGATTGCTAAATAAAACTATTTTGCTGCTCAGGAATTTCTTATGGAGATTTTATTATATATAGAGTGTCCTATAAACCGTAACCTCAACTTTAACTCCTTAAACATTCATTATAGAAATATACTATGAATTATAAACTTACGTAAAAAAGGTACATAATTATGAAATTGGTTAAATTTTTCAGAGAATTAAATTTTAGGAAATTCAAAATTATCACAAAAAAATTCTCAGTTATCAAAATGTGCCCATCTATTTATAAGTTCAGGTACAAAATGTGCGCATATCTTTATCGAAAGTATTAATAATATGTTCAAACTAAGTTGATGAAGCCTATTCATACACGTGCATTCAAGAAAACAATGCAATCATTGATTCCTTTCGTAATTTGTGTAAGACCCTTGAAGCATCATCATCCGGCATGAATTTTGAATTTTGATATTCGTATCGAGGTATCAAACAATGGATTAAGTTGTAACGGATGGGTGCACATACTGGGTGTCATTTGTGGCGTGAGGGTGGTTATATAAATGAAATGAAGACATAATTTTAGATATAAGTTAAAACCACAGTTTATTTAAACTGCTAGGACTCGGGAAAGTGGAACGTCAGTTCGATAATTTCAACAACTAGTCACAATACTAAAAGACTAAACTCATAACTATACTCACAACTCCGGCACTAGACTCAGTCAGGGCACTTCAAACCAACTTCCCATTCAGGCTTCAGCTAAACACTAGTTTAAATCTTTATAAGACAGCCCGTGGCTGTAAACACTCTTTATTATTTAAAATACTCAACGTAATTAAACTATCTCTTACGACCGGCAATCTCCTTGGATAGCTCCGCTCTGAATAAACTAACTCAACACACGCTGCTAGCTGGATCACTCTTAAAGCATCATCCACTTCATTGGAGGCTAATAATCTGACTCGCTATAGCGCAATCCAAATCGCCTGGCTGGCTTCCGCCGCCTTCTCGCCTCCTCACCGCACTGCACTCAAAGCTTTTATACGTCGCAAACTGAAGTCGATACAATGAATTTGCATATTACTTCTAATCGCGACATAACTGTAGAACCGAGGCGACATACACGCTCTAGAAAGTCAAAGTAAAATAAAGGATAGAGATCGCTTTCACGCTACACATGTTAAAACATTGACGTCACGATCTCACAAAAATGCTAGAGTGCCTTTATCACAAAGGACACTCTCCCACAAAGTGACCATTTATAATTTCCTCACCTCTGCGGTTTTTGTGAAAATTGATGAAAATTTGAACATGACTTTATTACTAAAGATACATATTTTACTAATTGGGAGTTTTTAGATCACAGGATATTAAAGCTTGAGAGGTTATGTGCCCGCCGGTTCTGTAGCTAAGCACATATGTAACATGATAATAAATATCTGATTTCCTTCAATTTTGGATGTAGATTCATACTGATAAAACGCTTCCCTGATTAATTTTTGGGTTCTTTTGTTAAATATGAAGGGAGAACGGGGGATGATCCTCCTTTTAAATTAGATAAATGAATTTTTATGCAGAATTATCCTATTTGCTTCGAATTTTGGATATAGGTTCATTATGATAAGCCGTATCCTACATTAGTTTTGTAGGTTCATTTATTAAGTATAAAATGAGGAAATTAGAGAGCTAATCTCTCCTCCCCCCATAATTTGTCTTTCGACTGGCAATATGCATTCCTAAAATAAGTTTGTACTGTATAGTTAGTGTGAATAACCTGTAAGCTCAATGCCAGCAATTTAATTTAGCAATTCTTTTTATTTTAGTTCGAGGGCGAAATAAGGCGAGGGCAAATTTTCATTTTTTTTTAAGTTCAAACCCTTGAAGCTTTTGCTAGATTTCGAAAAATTGTAGCGTTTTTATGTAACTTTGATTCCTTCTTTAATTTTTTTCGACAACTTTTGGGTGCGTTCGTAATCATATAAGCACATATCATTAATAGACGCTACATAGTCCGTCCATCTGTCTACACAGAGCATCATAAAAACTACCTAACCGAATTGTTTGAAATTTCATCGCAGAATCGTGCCGAGCATCTTAAATTGTATGGAAATCAAATTAAAACAAAAGTTATTAAAGGTTTTCCTATCCCACATATTTGATTCAATGATATCCTACGAAAAGTCATGATTCTAGATTGCTATGATGATGGTGTCCTGTTTAAGATGAATTCCTATTATTTTCAAATAACTGAATTAAATTTATAAAACCGAAATAAATTTTGCTTTTTACAGTAGAGTGTAGCCGCTATTGCATCAAAATTGGGTACGAACGTATTTGTCACGATTGACATACAATTTCAGACATGTTAAATTAATGGATCATGTTGTTAAAATAAAAAAGAGAAATATTTCAGCTCATTACCTCTTTATTATACAACAAAAATCTATGTAAAAAAAATCAGTTTCTTCGTATCTATTAAAAAGTGGATTGATTGAAAGTTTTTTTTTCCTTTGAAATGGCAAGTTGGAAATCTGTTAAAGAGAAAAGTTAGAGAGACTTTCGTCAATCTAAAAATGCCTTTGTAACTTGCATTATAAATGACAGGTAAATGGCAGTAGCGGCTTTTCATCTCACCTTTTTCTTTTGTTACTCATACATTAAAGCTGAAACCCTTCCAAAAAATCTTTCAAACAGAAAAGTCTTGTGAGGTGTGAACTTATAACTATACATTTCATTAATACATATATGAAAACTCCATAAACATATTCACCTTAATAAACTAAATAAACAATGTGAATACATAATTCGCAATAAATTTAATGTTTAATAGGAGCAAACAGATTTTAGCTAATGTCAGCTGATGTATTGGAAATTTTTAATATAGCACTTAATGTCTAAAATGCTATGGAAGTAAATAAACAATATAAAATATAAACGCTGCTATTTAAAATTAACTATAAAATGTTATATATCTTATATTAATCATATTATTATATTATTATATTATATATTAATTATATCTTAATGATATAGTTTTCTTATCAATTTTCCAAAAATTACACTTTAAAATTTTTTCTGCATGCCTAACAGAAATGTTAATAAAGCAGATCTGATGCAACATTTTAAGCAGGTCAGAAATTGGAACGTAGCAAATGAGATGCGTTCGTACTATAATAAGTTTTATGAATAGTCGAATCTTCGGGCGTTCGTTTTTGCGCTCTTATACAAAAAAAGGCAAGAATACAATATTTACTGTGATATTATATTCAGTAATACGGAATGAATGACTCCATCTTAAATACTCTGTAATCGCCATGGCAACATAGAATCATGACATATCCTAGGATATTATTGAAATAATACGAAAGATAGGCTCAATATATGTAGATGAAAAAAAAAACATTTGTAGATTACATATAAATTAGAAAAAAAAATCCCATCTATAATTAATTCTTAATCTTGTATACAGCATTTAATACTAAATATTTTAGTACAGTAATTTTAATTCAGAATATATTTTCTAAGTTTATATCGTTATCTTTTTTTTCTTGCGTGGAATTTCTTCCGTGACTCCTTACGTTCCAGTTTTATTTGTAATCTATTTCGATGTATTATGGATGCAAACAGCCAGAATCTCAAAAAAAAAAAAAAAAATTACCCTTTTTTCTCCCTTTTCAACTTTTTCGACTATATGTTTGGTCCGAGACTAATGTTTTTCTAAGATGTCGAAATCTTTTGTCCTTTGTACATTTTGTTGGCCGAAACATTTTATTGCCTCTCCTTTTTGTATGAAACCCATAAAAAATTATAAAAAAAAACTGACGAAAATGTATCCATTCATGCAACCGGATAGATTCTTGCCAAAAATGATAGGATTTTAGTTAACGTGAGTTAGAGGTTTTTACTAACGTGATTAGAGGTTTTTATTTGAATAACATACATCCGACTTGTCGACATGAAAGCCTGCTTATAAGTCATCGTCAATACAAGGACGAGATAGCACAAGGAAATTTATAACACATGAGAATTACTACCAGGAGCTCCGCACAAAGTGCGTGTGCAATGGAGCCAGCGAGAATCGAACCCATAACCTCAAGTTTAGCAGAGCGGCGTCTTAACCACTCGGCCACTGAGTTCCTGGATTAGAGGTTTTTAATGTAACACTAATTGTCCTAAAAGTTGTTGCCATTTAGAGATAAATAAACAATATAAAATGAAAAGTTATCTGAAATTAATTATAAAAAATATGATTTTGTTTTGTTATTAGTTTACAGAAATTCAACTTTAAAATTTTTTCTACATTCCTGACAGAAATGTCGATAAAGAGCATCTGATGCAACATTTTAAATAAGTCAGAAATTGAATACAAAATTTACTATTATATATTAAATTCAATAATACGAAATGAATGACTCCATCTGAAATGCTCCGTAATCGTCATGGCAACCTCGAATCATGACAGATCATGGGATATTATTGAATTCTTGAGTAGAATAAGCTCAATATAGGTAGTTGGAAAAATATATTATACATTTGTAGATTGCATATAAATTAGGAAAAAATCCCAACCATAGTTAATTCTAAATCTTGAATTCAATATTTAATAAAAAAATATTTTAGTATAATAATTTTACATCGGAATATATGCTCTAATTTTATGTCGTTATCTTTTTCTTGCGTGTCTCTTTACGTTCCAGTTTCATTTGTAATTTCTTTCGGTGTATTATGGATGCAAACAGACAGGATTAAAAACAAAACAAAAAAAAAAAAAAAAAAACTTTTTTTTTTTTTAACTTTTTTTACTTTGTTTATATTTGGTGCGAGACTAATGTTTTTCTAAGATGTCGAAATCTTTTGTCCTTCGAACATTTTGTTGGCCGAAGCATTTTATTGCCTCTCTGTACGAAAACCATAAATGATTTTTTTGAAAAACTGACAAAAAACTTTTCTTTATCAATTTATAAAACCGGATGGATTCTTGCCAAAAATAGAAAACGTGAGTTAGTTAACGTGAGTTTATTGATTAGAAGTTTTTAATATATCACATAGTGTACCAAAAATTAAAGAGATGAGTAAACAATGTAATTTGAAAACTAGTCGTTGGGGGCCACCGTAATACTTACCCATCATGGATATGTATATGAAAATAAAACATGTGAAAACTACTTATACAATGCATTGCAATTCATAAAAAAATTATATATGTTAATATACATAGTAATGCTATATGAAGGAACTGCTGATTACCAATTTCGACCAATTATATAAAACGTCAAACTACTCAAGTAGTACCGAACTGCGTAAAAGATACATCCTTATGACTCCAAAAATAATAATTCTTTTAACTAACAATTAACTGCGTCGAATTAAGCGTCTCATTTCCAATTAAAATATATCTCTGAATTGAAATTTGAATGAAATACAGGGTCATTAAAAATCGAAGAATGTGGAAAACAGGATTACAAATATCTCGGCAACTCATAATCCGATCGACTTCGTTCTATACGCAAAATGTGTGTTATTTTATTGCCTTTTATGTCCATTCCTTAGAACAAAAAAATTCGAAAATTTTTATATACCTTTCATCAGAACGAATTTTTCGAGAGTCCGAAAAAAATAGTTCCGGATAATCGAGGTTGCTGATATTAAATAGGCTTCGTCCCATTCTTACATACTAACTACATACAAAATTTGAAGTCTCTATCTCAATTTGTTCGGGAGATAGAGCGTTAACAGACAGACAGACAGACGGACGGCAATTTTTTTTTTCTAAAAATATGTTTTTCGGATTCTTTACTATCTAAAACGTGTAAATCCGTCAAAAAATTTTCGATTTTCAAAACGATTGCAAAACTTGTTATTATGTTAATTCTTTTATACATTTTCATGCTGGATTCTTAAAATAAACTAGTTGGATGTGTCAATCCCAAAACTTTCTTCTATCTCATAAGTACATTTTAATATTTAAAAAAAAAAC
Organism: Maratus speculifer; assembly: GCA_964019185.1. NCBI lineage: Eukaryota > Metazoa > Arthropoda > Arachnida > Araneae > Salticidae > Maratus > Maratus speculifer. The sequence goes on from CAXHSM010001505.1 coordinate 17,908, forward strand.
GTGGTGACCCCAAAGTTACCCACTATCGAATTTCCTCGAACATCTGACCTAGCCTAATGAGATTCTGGTATTCGAAAAGCCTAAAACGCAAAATTTTATTAATATTCTGAGAAAATGAGCTTAGTAGTGCCTCATATTGGGTAATTTATACTAAAACCTAATAAGCATCTATTTATGTCAAAACTTAACAGAATCTGAAATTTAATGGAATTTCGTCCATTAGTTCTTGAGATATAGTTATAACAAAAAATTTGCAAAACGTAGCACAGCAACACCATATCTTGGACAATTTATGCCAAAACGTAAAAAAGCATCTAATTACCTTATGGTGTAAAAGAATCTGAAGTTTGATGAAATTCTGTGCATTAGTTCTTGAGATATAGCGAGTTAAAAAAAACGTGTAAAATATAGCACAGCAGCACCATCAGTTGAAGGATTTATAACAAAACGTAATCATGGTGTAATTATGTTATATGTCATTTTGTAACAAAATCTGAAGTTTGATGAAATTCTGTGCGTTGGTTGTTGAGATATAGCTATCGGAAAAATCGTGCAAAATGCAGCATAGCTGCACCACCTGTTGCAAGGTTAATACCAAAATGTAATCAACGTCTAATTATGTTATATATTCTAGTGTAACAGAATCTAAAATTTGATAAAGTTCTCTGCATTAGTTCTTGGGATATAGCTATCGCAAAAATCGTGCAAAATGTAGCATAGCAGCGCCACCTATAGGGCAGTTCACACCCAAACCTTATCAGCAGCTATGTATCTCAAGGTATCGCAGAATCTGAAGTTTGGTGAAATTCTGTGCATTAGTCCTTGAGATATAGCTATCATGAAAATCATGAAAAACGTGACACAGCAGCGCCACCTGCTGGCCAATTTACACCAAAACTTAATCAGCGTCTATTTATATCAAGGGGTCACAGAATCTGAAGTTTGGTGAAGTTTTGTGCATTAGTTCTTGAGATATAGCAATCTTGAAAATCATGAAAAACGTAGTATAACAGCGCCACCTGCAGGCCAATTTTCACCAAAAACCAATAGGCACTAATTCATATCAAGGTCTAACTGAATATAAAATTTTATTAAATTTCGAGCATTAGTTCTTGAGATAGAGCGCCCACAAATTTTTTGTCACATACAGACAGACATACAGACAGACAGACAGACAGACAGACACATAGACAGACAGACGGACAGACTCACAGACAGACATTTTCTAAAAATAGTCAAAACGTGTTCAGGACCTTCTAAAACGCATAAATCCGTCGAAAACCGGAAGTCGAAAATTTTCATGAATCCAATACTTTCTTCTTGTAAAGATAGAAGAAAGTAATAAAAATGGAATGACAAGATAATTGGAAAATTTTCTTCTAATTTGGGTAATTATTTTAAGGAAGTCAAAGACCGTATTCATAAAATAATAAAGGGGAGAGCTGTCAAGTATTCGGTTATTTTTCTGTTATAATTAGTAATGAAATCGCCATTAATTATGCGTTGGAATATAATTTTCACTAAGCTTGACATAGTTTCGATAAATTTTATCTCTGTTGATAATTGTTTTAAGTTTTGCTTGCATATTTGATTGTGTCGCATCCTTTTAGTTTATTAATTTTTAGCTCGCAGGCTATCAAAGCCTGGGAGCTTATGTGCCCGTCTGTTCTATATGTGCATATGTGCGTAACGCGATAACTCATGATAAAAATATCCCATTCACTTGAAATTTTGGATACATGTACATTCTCATAAGGCGCTTCCCTGATTACTTTTTGGAGTTCATTCGATATGTGTAACAGGGGGGGACTGGGGGCTCATGCCCCTCCCCTTAATTTATATACGTGGAGGATTAATTTATATACATATACATTTATATAAGGTACCCTGGGGTAATAACGCCACGTTAAGGTTCTACCAATTTTCACGGCTCAGTTTTAGATTGTATTTTTCAAACAAATATATTATTTGATGCAGCAACTCATTGACTATCTATATAAAAAAATAATTTCACAGATATGTATTCATAAAATGTAATGGCGTGATTTCTTGACCAATGCTATTTGCATGGCGTTATCTATACTAATATTATAAAGAGGAAAGATTTGATTGTTTGTTTGTTTGTTTGTTTGTTTGAATTGAATAGGCTCCGAAACTACTTGACGGTTTTGAAAAATTCTTTCACCGTTGGAAAGCTATACAATTTCCGGTGAACATAGGCTAATTTTTAATTGATTTATTCAAATATTTTCCTTAATAATTCAAAATTTCATTATTTTTCATACAGAATCAATTAAAATTTTTCCGATAAAAAATAACCATTTTCTTTTCAGTTGCCAAAAAAATCAATATATGGAAAATAATTTCTCCTCCGCAATTAATTTTTAGTTAAACAGTATCCACGTGAAAAATTAAAATAAAAAAAATTTCAAAGGAAAATAAATATGACGTCATTTGTTATATTATCGGAAGTTTTGTTTGCACAGATATCATATACACACCGAGGTAACCTAATGGACACTAAATTGATGTTATTTTGCCTGGCATGGCAACCCGACTATTGTTTATTTAATTATTAATAAAATGTTTTTTTATTTCCTTTCTCTTCTTTAAAATTATGTAAACTGTTTTGTCATATACTTATTATTTAAATACTAATTGTTATTATTTTTTAAATAACAGAAAATAATTTAAATATATATATGAAACTGGTATTCGAAAACGATGTTTCCGCCAAATTAGTGTAAAAAATTATCCTGCCGACCTCGGCGCGTACATGACTATTGCGCTGTTTTGTTTATATATTAAGGATACTTTTAGATCATACATCCGATTACAGAAAATTAGTCAGATTATTTAATTAGAAGTTATTAAATTTATGTTTTTTTATTATGAAACAGACGAAGAAAAGAAAATTTACTATTGCTGCCCGACTGGAGAATTAACCTTGATGTTATTTTAAAAAACTATCGAAATGGCGATTTTTTAATTATTTGTTTACGTTTTTTTTTTTGTTTATATTATTGCAAACATTTTTCCACTTTTATACACGCATCACCTTGGCGTGATTTTTTTTTTATGATGCCAATTTGGAGAACACTGCGTTTTCAAATACCAATTACATTTATATTACTTATTTTTATTTTCTATTTTTTTAAAAAGGAAATAATAATAATAAACTAAGTCAATAAATAATTATGGAACAAAACAATTTACATAATTTTAAAAGAGAAAAGAAAAATAATGAAATAATTTACTCAAAAATAATCAACTATTACCGGATTACCACGTGAGGCATAAAATCGCAATTTGCTGCAATCGCGCCAACGGGATCCGTAGATGACACCTGCACCTACATGTTATCGGCAATATTATTGTTTATACAATTTGTTTATATAATTTGGTAATACTTGATAATCCCATCGACCAAAAAACTATCGCTAAAGTATAAGGTTAAATGTCAATGGATGATTGTAAATGTCACATTCATTTCACATTAAATTTGTTATATGTAATTGTTACTTCATCAACCAATTTTAATTCGATGTTTATTTGTATTTCTATTAACATTTTAGTAATTTATTGATTCTTTGGTTATTTAAAATAAAAATTATGTCCATTTGTATAATTTGGCGAAATTGATCGACGGAATAATCAAGTAGTCGAACAAAAAACTATCGTCAAATTATAACATTAAATGCCAATAATGGATGATCGTAAATTTCACATTTATTTGAGGACAAACATGAAATAAGTCTGGTACATTTGTAACAATATCGTTTCTAGCAATTCTAATGTTTGACACTAAAAATCATAATGGAATCGATTACAGAAGGTAGAAAGATTTTATTAGATGCAAACTAAAGACTTATTTTTCTACAAAATTTAGTCATCAAGATTATTCTGATTTAACGGCTACATGTTAGCAACTGTTTTATAAAAGGAAGAGGTAGTGAAACTGATGTAATTTTAATGTTATTCAAATAATAAAGCTTTAAAACACACTTTTTATGCTTCATTGTTCTACTAAATATATAAGTGAAACACCCTTCTTTGTCTGCCACTTTCACGGAGGGCACCCTTTCCTTAGGACCTATATCCCACGTGTAGATAAATGGCCGTCATAAATACAAACAAACAAAAACTCTTCTTTATCTGTAAATAATTCTTTACATTTTTTACTCTATTATTCTTGCTGGAACATATTAAGGCAGATAGGAAACTACAGTAGACCTGCTAGCAGAGGACGTTTATTAAAAAATGTAACATGAAATGACATTGTATGTAGGCTACCAGAACTACACATAGTGCAAATTCAGATGTCAGGATTTTAAGAACTAAGAAATGATAATGTACAATCCGAAAGTTTATAGAGTTTGATAATCAATGTCACTAATCATTGCAATGCCCTCTAATGTAATAGTGTGATGACTCGAGAATATTTTGATTCCTGTTGTCATAACGGTCTCATGTTCATACGAAACTCTACTATAAATGATAAAATAAAAGAGATGGTGCTTTATTGCCCAAATTTTCGCCGACTTACAATAGTACAATATCGCAATGGCGTTGGCATGATTTTCAGCAATACGGAAGATCATTCCAGGGTGGTCTATACTGCTTTAAAATAAAATTTTTAAATCACCATTTTTTTTTTTTTTTTTTTTTTTTTTTTTTTTTGAGTCAAGGTTTGTTTGGAAATATGGACCAGCGAAGCGGGCATAGCCTGCTAGTTACCTATATGGGTAATAACGCCATGAAACAAAACTATGAAATAAGATGGAATAATGGCATGTAGATTTCCCAATTCTAAAAATACAAACTCTACAAACTTAAAAATTGACAAATTGCATTCTAAGCTATTGAAAATGTTCAATTTTTTGTGAAAGTGTAAGAAAAAGAAAGGTATGGTGTGTGTGTGTAGACGGGGGGGGGGGGAAGGAGGGCGAGCAAATGAATATCAAACTGTGAGCTTCTTTTTGCTTAAAAAGGACCGCATTAATAGAATTATTAAAAACATTGCACAGTTTTAACTGTATTTATTTGAATCAGTATTTAGGATGTAGCTCGGCCACTGCTGGGAATCAACCGGGGTATTAATGCCAAGGATTGGCGCTATTACCCCGGTATAGTTATTGCGCAGTACATTTTAAATTACAAATTATCTCGAGAAGATATCCAAAATCTTCAACAACATTTTGAAAGTACATGAAATTCACTACAAATTTCTGTAATTAACAAAGTATTTCCGGATAAAAAAAAAATAGTCTTCACATCGCAAAACGTATCTCGTAAATTTTAGACCAAGCGTTAATTTTAGTTGCTTGTAAAAACAATAAGACCTACAAATGGAACAAATCAACTTGAAGCTGTTTTTTGCGATTTGTATGACTCAAAACCCTTCTACGCAGAGCACATGTGTGTCATTTACCAGATTATTTCATAATTATGCATAATGTTAGCACTTGGCGTTATTACCCCTCCTGGAGTTATTACACCAGACCACCTTACTTAATTTATATACATGGATTTATATACATGGTTTTTCATGGAAAAATATCAGTTTTCGTTTAAAAATTTAGATATAGGATCATTCTGATGAGGCACCTCCGTGATCAGTATTAAGTCATTATTGAATAAGTATAAAGAGGGGGAATGGGTGCTGATGCCCTTCCCCTTAATTGATATAAAGAGATTTTTCAAGCCAATTTCTGCATTCTGATTTTTCGAACGGAATAAACGCTTGAAAATATAAGGCTGTAACGTACAATTAGTATGCGTAGCCTGTGAGCTCAATGCCATCGGTTTAACTGGGCAATATTCTTTTACTGATTCATAATGAATAATATGTAAAGTAATAATACGATGTGAATTTTTTTTTTTGACTGAATGAAAAGGTGTCCTGGTCGAAGTGGAACCGAAGACCTATAGTTTAAATTGTAGACAATTTTCGTATTTGGATACTTAAACGATACCAGACAGACAGTATTCACACAGCCTTATTGCTCATGCCATGTGTTTAGTAACGTAAGAAGTTCTGAAGATATTGAACCTGAGTCCGTAAAAACGATCTCTCTTCTTCATTTTATTTTAATTTTCTTAGATGAGTTTGCAGCTTTCGTAAAGTACAGTTTGTGCTTCTTGCTGTAGTTTTATGCGAATTAGGGAATAATAATCAACATTCACAATTTAAAAGTGGCATCTAAGTATCTTGGGTTAAAAGCTGCCTCTGGGAGAACTGCGAGATCAGCTCTTCTACTTTTAGATTAGTTAGTAATTATCAATACCAGCAAAATGAAAAAAAAGTGGCACTGATTGGAAAATGTGACATTTGTGATAGATATGATCCTCACTAATTCATTTATTACTCATGTTTAATTTTTATTTCTGCGGTTGTTATAGTTGGTATTAACACTACGTCATGTAAAAAAAAAAAAAAAAAAAAAAAAAAAAAAAACTGAAAATTTATTTTAGTTTTTTGAACCTATTTTTCGTTTTGTTCCATTGCATATATGTATGTGTATAACATATTAAGGGAAATATAAAATTGAAAAAAAGAAAATACCATTCTTAACAACAAAAAGAAAACCTAACAAATTCTACTCAAAGATACATTTCATGTTTAGGAGTTATATGAGTGTCACTTGTAAAGCTACGAAAAGGCGTGTGTCAAGATGCAAATGACAAAAGAGCAGTGATTGAAGTGACAAAGAAAGTTATTTCACAGGAGGTATCACTTTTCACACATCTGTCACATAAATTAAAAGTTTGTGTAGTATTTTCGAATGACAAACGTCGGTCACTCTAAATACTCGTCATGTCACTAGTTATTCGAAAGCATTTGTTAAAAAGTCGGATGTGCCAATCCCATATTTTTATATCAGCATCATGTTAATCCTTCAAGAAGAGCGATTTTTTTATTTTTGAAACAAAATTTAGTAATTAACAGATATTTTATTATTACTACAATTATTTTTATTATTATACTTTTAAAAAGTGATTCCCCAATAAATATTTCATAATCATGAATGGAAGGACTAACTTTCTTCTAAAGAAAATTGATATTTCATTCTTAGTAAAAAAATAATTAATTTCTAAATAAATTTCCTAACATATTCCTAATTATTATAATTTAACAAATAACGTAAAATTTTTTACTTATTACAGACATACAAATCGAACCTAAATTGGATGATTTCGCAAATGAATGCAATTTTTCTTCCAACAGCTACCACGCCTGCCCCGAAAACCGAAAAAAATTCGGCAGCACTTTCCTTTAAGATTGTTTACTCCAATATTTTATAAAAAATTACTGCATTACATTACACGTAAAGGTAAAATTTTGCCGAAAACTATTAATAAACTTTTTACTGAAAATTGAACAAAATTCTCTGTTAGAGCGTCCCTTTCCAGAGAAACATCCCCAATTTCAACTGCGACTGGATGGCCATAATCAAAATGATACAAATAAAATTTCATATTAAAAATCACTTGATGGCGTAACGAACACGTGACACGAGTTCAACTTTACGTGAATGTGACATTTTTTTATTATCATGATTGGCTTTTAATCTTTTAGTCTGGTGGTACTGTTTTGGTCGACGGGATAACCAAGTACTACCAAATAATATTTTAAAAAATATTGTTGCTTTCAAATAGTTATCTAATAAAATAATGCTTCGCGAATCCAAACAAAGCATGGCTTTTGCTAGTGTATTATTAAACAATAAATATTTTAGCATGTATTAAAAATTGACAAAAAAATGAAATAAATGTTTGTACATTATTTAAAATAGTATTTTTGTATTCTGAGTAATTACATTTTACAAATTAGGAATTACTCAACAAAAGTACTCCAACTAAAGATGTTATGAATCCAAAACAGAAAAAATATACTTTGATATTCATTTTTTGATCTAGAGTGAATGTCAATCAAAGTTATTTTAAGAAAAGTTGTGTCAAGATAAAGTGACAAAAGACCCAGGATCTGAGTGACACAGAAAATCTTTTTTCATGCTCGAGTTATTGCAGCCTTTTTGAATGACATACATCGTTGTAACGCTTTTTGTGACACCAGTTTTTCAAAAAATAATTTCAAAATGTGTTTCCATCAATTTTGTTTTACTGCTACCTTTTTCAGTAGGAGATAGATATTATATTCTTGTTAACATTTTTTAATATAGTTGAAAAACGCTTGCGATTTAAGTTCGTATGACTCAGCTCAAATTCTCGTTAAATATACTCGGATTGTATGTAACTAATGATATCGAGAGTTACTCTGACATGTACTGTATTACATTTTTTGTTCTTTTACACTTATAAATTCTTTTAAAACAAATGAATATTTTAAACTCATACAAAAATCCAAATTTTGATGTAGTATATTATTCAGACTTTTCCAAACTCTATTACAAATTATAAAATGTAAATTTTATTGTATTATCTAATCAAATATAACTACAAAAAATAATACATTATTTTTCTAAATAAACATGTAATTAGTATTCTTTATGTAAATAAGGAAATCCAGGGGATGTAGTAAATAACCAGTGTTGGGTATGAACGCGCTCACGGAACGAAAACTCACGAGTTTCGCTCACTGTTTGTGAACTCTGAACTGAACTTCGCTCACTATTTCATAAACGAGTTTGAGCTGAACAGAAACTCAAAAAATAGACGAGTTTGAACGAAATTTACGTTCAAATTTACGTTCAATTTTTTGATAAATTATTTAAAAATTTTACCAGACCTTAGTACACTTTTTCCCTCTTTCAAATACCATTTAGAGGCCTACACGAGCCTCAGGACGGGTTAAGACTGGATATCACTTCTCTGGGTAGTATCCTAGTCTTACTTTTTCTGCAGACTCGGGTCGCGCCGAACCGGACCTGGGCTGTATACAATTTCGCCGAAAATAGATATATACAGTAAACTCTCTGTACAAGATGGACTGTGTAAGGCGGAAATATGTCTGAATCGGAAGAAAAATTTTAAAAAAATCGGAAAGATTTTAAAGGAAAGCATAAACATCGCAGCCTACGGCACGTCTGCATAAATGGAGATTATAAGCAAACATAGGTGAGTTTTTTGGCCGAATCTCTTCCGTAAGGGTAAATATCAATGTCCTGTAGAAATGTACTCGGGGTCGGGCCGGGTTCGGTGTGAAATTTCAACTTTTTTTCCGGACCGGACCAAGCTCGGGCCTTGCTTTTAGCTATTATATCGGGCCGGGTCGGGCCGCTAAATTTTCTCTACGAGCCGGGCTGGGCTCGGGCCGAAATTTTTATTTTAATATCGGGCCGGACATTTTTTTTCGATGGATCGGGCCTGGAAATTTCCGTCCGTGCATACCTGTGTCTTACATATCGAATAATCAAATGATTAGTTCACAAAATTTTGTAAATTTGGACAATAATATCCAAACATAAAAAAAAGTGAACTTTTTAGTGAACTTCGTTCACTTTTACAAATGAGTTTGATTTGAACGAGTTCGTTTGAAAATTTTTGAATTTGAACGTGAACTTAAATCACTTTTCAGAAATTTAACGTGAGTTTGAGTTAGTTCGTTTATTTTGTGAACGTGCACAACACTGTAAATAACATTTAATATTTCTAGACTATATGATACAATTAATATTTACAGTTTAAAATTAAGGGGGATTTGGGGCCACTATCGTCATTTCTAAGCCGACACATTCGGCTATAATGCAGGAGATCGAAAAAAACATCTTCTTCATATCGCATCTGGAATGATTCTCATTGATTTTAGACTGTTGCCAGGCTACTTGGATAAAAAATTATAGTCAGGGAATGTACAAGCATGACTTGGGCATTTATACGTCATTCGTATTCTGTAAGAAAGTGTCGACCAAAGATATTAGTTGGTGAGATGTTTTGAGAAGATAAACCACAACTCACATTTATTTATTTATTTATTTACTTTTCAGAAATTCATAAAATTTCCATTTAAAATCTCTGCTATTGAGTGTTCTATTTAAAAGTCTTTTTCTTTCACGTTATACATTGCGTTTTACAGGTTATTGCTTATGACTTACTTTTGATATAATGTACCACATTTGTTGCCGGTGTTCACTGCATTTCTTAATTAAACTATTTGAGAGTGTGTGTTTTAACTGAAGACAATGATTTTGAATTTACACAGATAAACCAATAATTTTTGTTTGTTAAGTTTCTTATGAAATGCGTGTTTATATATATATATACAGGGTGATTCTAAAATTTTTTTACAATAAAAGAGAGGTGATAGAACACGTCAAGACAAACAATATTAAACAGGAGACCAAGGGTCCAAAACGTCTTCCAAAGAGGATAACCGCCATTAAAGTTTAGGGACCAAAATTTCAAATAAACATAAAAAACGAAAAAATCGGTCGATTGATTTGCGGTTTTCACTAAAATTATTCTTTATGTCGGCATTTTCTTGAAATTAAATTATAAAGATAAATTTCAAAAAATGCCGATAGAGGGTGCTTTAGACTTTGGAGTAACGAACAACTATTTTTTGCCGGTATTTTTTGCATCTCATTAAATGTTTTCGTAAGCTCAGACTCAAACTTAAATTTTGAGCTCAAAATCTGATAGCTGGGAGGTTTTCGACCAGTTTTTCCATTTTCTATAATTATTTTAAATTTGAAACTCCCCTTCCCTCTTAAACACAGTTCAGTTTGTGTTACTTAACCACTCCTACTATTTAGATTTTGAGCTAAAAATTTAATTTTAAGCCTAAGCTTCCGAAAACATTTAATGAGATGCAAAAAACAACGGCAAAAAATAGTTGTTCGTTACTCCAAAGTCTAAAGCGCCCTCTATCGACATTTTTTAAAATTTATCTTTATAATTTATTTTTAAGAAAATACCAACATAAAGAATATTTTTAGTGAAAACCACAAATCAATGAACCAATTTTTCCGTCTTTTAAAATCATTTGAAATTTGAACCCTCTGAACACAGTTCAATTTGTGCTATTTAATTATTCCCAGCTTTCAGATTTTGAGCTCAAAATTTAAGTTTGAGTTTATGCTTACAAAAACATTTAATGAAACGCAGAAAATACCGGCAAAAAATAGTTGTTCGTCACTCGAAAATCTAAAGCGCCCTCTATCGGTATTTTTTGAAATTTATCTCTATAATTTAATTTCAAGAAAATGCCGGCCTAAAGAATAATTTTAGTGAAAACCGCAAATCAATCAACCGATTTTTCCGTTTTTTTATGTTTATTTGAAATTTTGGTCCCTAAACTTTAATGGTGACTACCTTTTTTGGAAAATGTTTTGGACTCTTGGTCTCCTATTTAATATTGTTTGTCTTGATGTGTACTATAACCCCTCTTTTATTGTAAAAAAAATTTTAGAATCACCCTGTATATATATATATATATATATTGAGAAGTCCTGAAAAAAAGTATACTTGAACAATATTTTTAAAGAAATGCGATTTGTAAATATTAAATGATTATGTTGGAATTCTCGAAAATTTTTTGTCTAATGTTAAGATTTTTTCACTAAAACTTTACCGTTAAAAGTACATTAATTTGAAATAAGCACTAAAGTAAATTATGAATTATTCCTTGTTTGTTTTTTGAAATTGTAAAAAACGCATGCGAAGGAATTAATTAAAAAATTATATATATTATATATATATATATGTGTGACGATTTAAAAGTTAGGAGCCAGAGACATCAACACCGGGTTTCCCTTTCACCGCAGAGAAGTCATGGCCACCGAGGAAAATAAATAAATAGATGTAGAGAATCCAAATAATTACTCATTGGCTGCTGTAAGTTCATTTATTTAATCCGTAATCATGAGAAAGGGAAAAGCTCCTTTTGCAAACATTCCATCATTATTTCAGCGATCCGTACTCATCCAAGAAAAAACCCAGGAATCCTCCTTCTCAACTCGAGGCTTCCCTCTTAAATCTAAAAAGAAAATTCTAGAACATTCTGTAACCTCAAACCATCATTCTTTTTGGTAAACAGAATTCTTGTCCAGCCACGAGACTATTTTCCACAGACGATAAATAAATTAAAAAAAAATTATTTAACCAATTTATAATCGACTCAGGATTTCTTAGGCAGACGATTTTTATAAATGATTAATTTTAAGAGAAAAAGAAAAGAAATGAATTTATTAATATGCACACTATCAAAGGTTGACGGCGGAAAAATAAATAAATAGATAAAATAAAATAATGATATTTTTTGAAAGGTATGGGTTTGGAATAATTTTAATAAGACTGTCTTAAAAAGGGTTGATAAAAACATAGAAGAAATCAGTTTTATTTGGAATATTAAGAAATAAAGTTTAATTAAGAATATTTTTAATTTAGAGCCATCTTTTTAAATTTACACATACTGGAATAATGTTTTTTAAGGCGAATTAAGAATTTATATCGTCTGCATAAAGATTAACAGATTAGATTTAGAAACAAGATTTTAATTTAATAATTTGAAGTAAGTACGGAACATTATTATAAGAAAATTAAGATAGTATAAAGGTTAGTTTTGGCGAAAATTTTTTTAATTTGTAATATATATATATATATATATATATATATATATATATATATACAGGGTGATTATAATTAAAGTCCGAGTTTCAAAACGCTCTAAAAAGCGAACCACTCGTTAGAATGACGTTACAATTTAACAGCGTATTATTGAAGAAGGGGGAAAGAACATGAACCAAAAAAAAAATGTTCCAAATTTGAGTGACAGATGGCGCTGTAAGCGTCAGTATATGGCCTCAGGACAATTAAAAACCGGTTAGATGGATGCTTTTTATGCGGTTTTTGGCCTCAGGACAATTAAAAACCGATTATTCCCATCCAATGTGGTACGACCTTGCCGTGGTGGACGGGCTTACGTAACTAACAGTATCACACGCGTACAGTCATGCACACTGAACAATACAGTTGGTTTATATCGTGTAACTTATGCCTTAGCCGTTGTTTTACGATTTGTCCTTTGTAGTCGAAATTCTGACGCTTGCAACGCCATCTGTCGCTAAAATTTGGAACTTTTTTTGGTTCATGTTCTTTCCCCCTTCTTCAATAATACGCTGTTAAATTTTGACGCCATTCTAACGAGTGGTTCGCTTTTTAGAGCGTTTTGAAACTCGGACTTTAATTATAATCACCCTGTATATATATATATATAGGGCAACAAGTGAACATGGAACAATGTTTAAAACATCTTTTTAGAATTTGTAAGTAGATTTCTCAACGAAGTCAATCTTAAATGATGAAAGTGCGTTAAATAAAATATATTGCATTCTCGATGTTTAATTTATGATTTATTTTCCACCTTTTAGTTTTAAAAATGTTTCATTGTCGCATCTTTGCATCTTTTTTGACCGGTGTTTATTGACGCATCACAAAGTCAATGTATAAAATTGAAGCTGGTGTTATACACAATTGAAGTGAAAAAACTTCTTTAAACACCATAAAATAAGTTAATTGCGCAAGGCCTTTCGAAAGAACTTAGTCTTTCTTCGTCAGGCGCAAAAAAGACGTGAGTCTACAATGAATGCAGCGGCACAACTGAAGGGGAATGCGGGAGGGAGAGGGAGCAAGCAGAAGGAACAGCCAATAGGAAACCAGAAAGCAACAGCCAATCACGGAAGAGCATAAACAAAACTAGATAAACAATGAAGGAGAGGAAAGGAAGAAGGGGGGGAAGGGAAATGGGAAAAAAGCGGGGTAAATTAAAAAATTAACTAAAAGGAGAGATAAAAAGTACGCAAAAAATACATAAATTAGTAATAATAATAAATAAGGGAAAAAATTTAAAAAAATTAAAAATAAAAATACATAAAAATAAAAAATTGTTTACAATTATAAAACACACATATATAAACCTGAAAATTGTATACAAAATATAAATAATAATAATAATAATAATTAAATAATAAACTTAATTATGAAGCAGTGCTGAAAAGATTCTTCCAGGCAACGGAGAGCGTTTTAGAATCAGATTTATCATTAACAATAACATCACGATTAATATAAATAGCTAAATTTTCAAGAAAATCTAACTCAGAGGAACTATTGGCATTACAGATAATTTTAGCAGTTTGAAAATTGAAACTATGGCCGGAATCCCAAGAGTGTTTAGCAACAGAAGATTTAGAATTAATTGTAATGTTATTAATTGTAATGTTAAATTTAATGTCGCATTACAATTAATTCAACACACCTATTTAGTTTTGCTTTTCTGGAGAATTTTTTTAAAGAGCAAAAAATATTTTTTTCTTTTTTAAAGAAAAGGATTAAAATAAAGTTTTATATAAATTATTAATTCTAGAGTGTTTTAATATCCGATAAATTTACTGTAATTCTTTTTTAGATTATTCTCATGACGATTGGAAGCAAAACCTTTTACAGTGAAAAATTAGTTATTCTCTTTTAGATCCTGTTAATGGGCAACATTTTCATATCTTTCTCATAATCTATCTATTTTGTGAAAATGCACTGTTAAAAAAAAGATAAAAAAAATACCAATATTGTACTGGTAATCGTAAAACCAGTACAATACCTTTTTTTTAACGGGAAAATTTTCGTAAATTCTAGAAAATGTTCTTCTTCCCTTTCGTAAAATTTGGAAATTTACTGGAACTTACGGCAATTTTTCCATTAAAAAACAGGTATTGAACTGGCTGCGCGATTGTAGTAGAATTCTTCGATTTTTTTACAGTATGGATTACTAAAATTAGTCTATCATAATAAAAAAATAAAAAATGGAAAACAAAATGTAAAGAATGATTTTCCTTGAAAAAAAAAAAACTCTATAACTTTCAAATTAGAGTTACTTATTCGGCAATCTTGTATTCCTTAGAACTAATTTCAAAGATACAACGATACTGCATAAAGCAATTCTAAAAAAATATTTTATTTTCCAGTACAACAAAGTGACATTTTCTGACATATTAATAGACTAATCTTTACGGTAAAAGTATGGCACTTGCTGATATAATTACTACAGTTATTTGAAACCAAATTTTTTCCAAAAAGAATAATATCTTGAGCTTTTACCGCACTATCGTGATTCGAAGTTTTTTACAAAGTGTCAACTTCGATATTGTTTTTTGAATTACCGTTACTGAAACCTAGAATAAACTGGTTGATTTCAGATTTTTTTCTCTGCTGCTGAAAATTTCTTACCTGTTTCAGAACAAAAATATGTCAGGTAAGTACCAAGAAATAGACAATTTAAACTTAAGAATAACTTTAAATACCAGCTATGAATTAGGAATATTGTATAACTAATATTGTATTATATAACTATGTAATTATAATGTATTATATAACTAAAATAATTATTCATTTAATTTCGCGCGGAAAACAAAAAATAACTCTGTTCCCCAGTTTTATTTTAGTTTGTTGTTAAATTAAAACAATCGGGCAACAGGTTTTTTACACATATGCATATTTCGAGAAGAAATGTTTTCAGAGAACGCAACGATATGGCGTGAATGAATCCAGTTAATTTTAGATTGTGGTTGAAAATTCATTTTGTTCTGCGGACTGCGAAATAATTTCCTTCTCCCCCTCTGCATTTTTCGTTTTTAGTTAATTTAAAACAATCGGGCAGCAGTTTTTCCACAGAAATGCAATTTGAGAATGAATTATGTGAGACGTATATCGCTATGGGAATGAACGATTCACACGCCTTCTACTTGTTGAAAATTCATTTAGTCTTGCGCGGAAAACAAAAAATAACTATGTTCCCCTGTTTTATTTTAGTTTGTAGTTAAATTAAATCGATCGGGCAACAGGTTTTTCACACATTTGCAAATTAAGAAGAAATTCGATTGTACGTGAACCCAGTATCGAAAGTTTCGTCGCGTGTTGTTGAAAATATATTTCAATAGATGGCAGCACAGAAAAACTCTCGCGCATGTGTAACTAAACTCAAAAAAAAAAAAAAAAAAAAACGAGAATTGTCTCAGATATTTTACTACTATTATTTAATGTTATTTCTTATACATTACGTATTATACAATCAAACAACATTTTTTTATTGGGGGGGGGGAATTCCCACGTGAAAGGTGTCTTGGTTCTATTTTAAATATGGATGAAGTGTTTTCCTTGGTCGTATGTACGCTTAAAAGTAATTGTGTACGATGGCAGTGGTTTGCATTGAATTGTTGTCATAGTGAGTGTGTTGAGTCGAAGTTGCATTGAAAAAGACACACAATATACTGTAGAAAGTGTGTCAAACAGGAAATAAACAAATTGTGCTTTTGTAGAGTGAAGTGTTGTCAAAGAGTACAATTTCCTGGCATAGAGAGCATCAATCACACGAAATAGAAGAAAAAGTGGGGAGGGGAGTGGATTTTGCGAGTAATTTATTAAGGGTGTTCTTAACTGCTCCGTTTGTCAAGTGCGAAACAGATATTTTACTAATATTATTTAATGTTATTTCTTATACTTTACGTATTATACAATCAAACAACATTTTTTTATTGGGGGGGGGGGGGAATTCCCCCGTGAAAGGTGTCTGGGTGCTATTTTAAATATGGATGAAGTGTTTTCCTTGGTCGTATGTACGCTTAAAAGTAATTGTGTACGATGGCACTGGTTTGCATTGAATTGTTGTCACAGTGAGTGTGTTGAGGCGAAGTTGCATTGAAAAAGACACACAATATACTGTAGAAAGTGTGTCAAACAGGAAATAAACAAATTGTGCTTTTGTAGAGTGAAGTGTTGTCAAAGAGTACAATTTCCTGGCATAGAGAGCATCAATCACACGAAATAGAAGAAAAAGTGGGAAGGGGAGTGGATTTTGCGAGTAATTTATTAAGGGTGTTCTTAACTGCTCCGTTTGTCAAGTGCGAAACGTTTTTAAAACACTTACAAGTCTATTACATATCAATTTTAAGAGAAAGATATGAAATTAGAATGCCTAACTATGGAATCTTCAAATCGAACTTATTTTTCCATTTTACGATAGTTGAATTAACTTTCCAGTTCTAAGCTTTTTAGATCACGTGATCACACGTTTCTCGACAGTTTTTTCTGCTTTAATTGGGATATGTGCTCAAAACCGTCGTATGAAATTCATAAATGCGATTTCCACGGGTTCTAAAAATACAAAAGTTCTCCGTGCAATTAAATAGCTTTCTCTTGGCGTGAAAAAGTGTGCTGGTCGAAACGTGAGACACTTTCGTCTTTTAACTTCAAATGTTCGTAGGTATTTCATAATACTTATATCTCTTTTACTGCAGAAATGTTTTCAAATCGAAATCAGAACACGGGAACACATACACCGATCCATGGGGATGCAGCGTGAATGACTCCCCGTATATTGTTTCTTGTTGTAGAAAATTGATTTACAATTGCGCGGAAAGCAAAAATAACTCTGTTCCCCTGTTTTATTTTAGTTTGTTGTTAAATTAAAACAATCGGGCAACAGTTTTTTTACACATATGCATTTTGAGAATAAATTTTTGCAGAGAACGCTTCGATATGGCGTGAATGAATCCCATTACTTTTAGATTGTGGTTGAAAATTTATTTAGCTCTGCGCCCTGTGAAAAAATTTCCTTCTCCACCTCTGTATTTTCCGTTTTTAGTTGATTTAAAACAATCGGGCAGCAGTTTTTTCGCAGAAATTCAATCTAAGAAGAAATAGTCTCAGAAGTTTATCGATATGGGGATGAACGAATCACATTGCTTTCTGCTTGTTGTTGAAAGTTCATTTAATTTCGCACGAAAAACAAAAAATAACTCTGTTCCCCAGTTTTATTTTAGTTCGTAGTTAAATTAAAACGATCGGGCAACAGTTTTTTTACACATATGCAATTTGAGAAGAAATTTTTGCAGAGAACGTATCGATATGGCGTGAATGAATCCCATTGTTTTTAGATTGTGGCTGAAAATTCATTTAATCCTGCGCCCTTCGAAAAAATTTCCTTCTCACCCTCACTATTTTTCGTTTTTTGTTAATTTAAAACAATCGGGCACCAGTTTTTCCACAGAAATGCAATTTGAGAATGAATTATGTGAGACGTATATCGCTATGGGAATGAACGATTCACACGCCTTCTACTTGTTGAAAATTCATTTAGTCTTGCGCGGAAAACAAAAAATAACTATGTTCCCCTGTTTTATTTTAGTTTGTAGTTAAATTAAAACGATCGGGCAACAGTTTTTTTACACATATGCATTTTGAGAAGAAATTTTTGCAGAGAACGCATCGATATGGCGTAAATGAATCCCATTTCTTTTAGATTGTGGTTGAAAATTCATTTACTGCTGCGCCCTGCGAAAAAATTTCCTTCTGCCCCTCTGCATTTTTCGTTTTTAGTTGATTTAAAACAATCGGGCAGCAGTTTTTTCGCAGAAATTCAATTTAAAAAGAAATAGTCTCAGAAGTATATCGATATGGGGATGAACGAATCACATTGCTTTCTGCTTGTTGTTGAAAGTTCATTTAATTTCGCACGAAAAACAAAAAATAACTCTGTTCCCCAGTTTTATTTTAGTTTGTAGTTAAATTAAAACGATCGGGCAATAGTTTTTTTACACATATGCAATTTGAGAAGAAATTTTTGCAGAGAACGTATCGATGTGGCGTGAATGAATCCCATTGTTTTTAGATTGTGGCTGAAAATTTATTTAACCCTGCGCCCTTCGAAAAAATTTCCTTCTCACCCTCACTATTTTTCGTTTTTTGTTAATTTAAAACAATCGGGCAACAGTTTTTCCACAGAAATGCAATTTGAGAATGAATTATGTGAGACGTATATCGCTATGGGAATGAACGATTCACACGCCTTCTACTTGTTGAAAATTCATTTAGTCTTGCGCGGAAAACAAAAAATAACTATGTTCCCCTGTTTTATTTTAGTTTGTAGTTAAATTAAATCGATCGGGCAACAGGTTTTTCACACATTTGCAAATTAAGAAGAAATTCGATTGTACGTGAACCCAGTATCGAAAGTTTCGTCGCGTGTTGTTGAAAATATATTTCAATAGATGGCAGCACAGGTAAACTCTCGCGCATGTGTAACTAAACTTTAAAAAAAAAAAAAAAAAAAAAAAAAAAACGAGAATTGTCTCAGATATTTTACTACTATTATTTAATGTTATTTCTTATACATTACGTATTATACAATCAAACAACATTTTTTTATTGGGAGGGGGGGGAATTCCCACGTGAAAGGTGTCTTGGTTCTATTTTAAATATGGATGAAGTGTTTTCCTTGGTCGTATGTACGCTTAAAAGTAATTGTGTACGATGGCACTGGTTTGCATTGAATTGTTGTCACAGTGAGTGTGTTGAGGCGAAGTTGCATTGAAAAAGACACACAATATACTGTAGAAAGTGTGTCAAACAGGAAATAAACAAATTGTGCTTTTGTAGAGTGAAGTGTTGTCAAAGAGTACAATTTCCTGGCATAGAGAGCATCAATCACACGAAATAGAAGAAAAAGTGGGAAGGGGAGTGGATTTTGCGAGTAATTTATTAAGGGTGTTCTTAACTGCTCCGTTTGTCAAGTGCGAAACGTTTTTAAAACACTTACAAGTCTATTACATATCAATTTTAAGAGAAAGATATGAAATTAGAATGCCTAACTATGGAATCTTCAAATCGAACTTATTTTTCCATTTTACGATAGTTGAATTAACTTTCCAGTTCTAAGCTTTTTTAGATCACGTGATCACACGTTTCTCGACAGTTTTTTCTGCTTTAATGGGAATATGTGCTCAAAACCGTCGTATGAAATTCATAAATGCGATTTCCACGGGTTCTAAAAATACAAAAGTTTTCCTTGCATTTAAATAGCTTTCTCTTGGCGTGAAAAAGTGTGCTGGTCGAAACGTGAGACACTTTCGTCTTTTAACTTCAATTGTTCGTAGGTATTTCATAATACTTATATCTGTTTTACTGCAGAAATGTTTTCAAATCGAAATCAGAACACGGGAACACATACACCGATCCATGGGGATGCAGCGTGAATGACTCCCCGTATATTGTTTCTTGTTGTAGAAAATTGATTTAAAATTGCGCGGAAAGCAAAAATAACTCTGTTCCCCTGTTTTATTTTAGTTTGTTGTTAAATTAAAACGATCGGGCAACAGTTTTTTTACACATATGCATTTTGAGAAGAAATTTTTGCAGAGGACGCTTCGATATGGCGTGAATGAATCCCATTGCTTTTAGATTGTGGTTGAAAATTCATTTAGCCCTGCGCCCTGCGAAAAAATTTCCTTCTCCCCCTCTGCATTTTTCGTTTTTAGTTAATTTAAAACAATCGGGCACCAGTTTTTTCGCAGAAATTCAATTTAAAAAGAAATAGTCTTAGAAGTATATCGGTATGGGGATGAACGAATCACATTGTCTTCTGCTTGTTGTTGAAAGTTCATTTAATTTTGCGCGGAAAACAAAAAATAACTCTGTTACCCTGTTTTATTTTAGTTTGTTGTTAAATTAAAACAATCGGGCAACAGGTTTTTTACACATATGCATATTTCGAGAAGAAATGTTTTCAGAGAACGCAACGATATGGCGTGAATGAATCCCATTAATTTTAGATTGTGGTTGAAAATTCATTTTGTTCTGCGGACTGCGAAATAATTTCCTTCTCCCCCTCTGCATTTTTCGTTTTTAGTTAATTTAAAACAATCGGGCAGCAGTTTTTTCGCAGAAATTCAATTTAAGAAGAAATAGTCTCAGAAGTATATCGATATTGGGATGAACGAATCACATTGCCTTCTGCTTGTTGTTGAAAGTTCATTTAATTTCGCGCGGAAAACAAAAAATAACTCTGTTCCCCAGTTTTATTTTAGTTTGTTGTTAAATTAAAACAATCGGGCAACAGGTTTTTTACACATATGCATATTTCGAGAAGAAATGTTTTCAGAGAACGCAACGATATGGCGTGAATGAATCCCATTAATTTTAGATTGTGGTTGAAAATTCATTTTGTTCTGCGGACTGCGAAATAATTTCCTTCTCCCCCTCTGCATTTTTCGTTTTTAGTTAATTTAAAACAATCGGGCAGCAGTTTTTCCACAGAAATGCAATTTGAGAATGAATTATGTGAGACGTATATCGCTATGGGAATGAACGATTCACACGCCTTCTACTTGTTGAAAATTCATTTAGTCTTGCGCGGAAAACAAAAAATAACTATGTTCCCCTGTTTTATTTTAGTTTGTAGTTAAATTAAATCGATCGGGCAACAGGTTTTTCACACATTTGCAAATTAAGAAGAAATTCGATTGTACGTGAACCCAGTATCGAAAGTTTCGTCGCGTGTTGTTGAAAATATATTTCAATAGATGGCAGCACAGAAAAACTCTCGCGCATGTGTAACTAAACTCTAAAAAAAAAAAAAAAAAAAAAAAAAAAACGAGAATTGTCTCAGATATTTTACTACTATTATTTAATGTTATTTCTTATACATTACGTATTATACAATCAAACAACATTTTTTTATTGGGGGGGGGGGGAATTCCCACGTGAAAGGTGTCTTGGTTCTATTTTAAATATGGATGAAGTGTTTTCCTTGGTCGTATGTACGCTTAAAAGTAATTGTGTACGATGGCAGTGGTTTGCATTGAATTGTTGTCATAGTGAGTGTGTTGAGTCGAAGTTGCATTGAAAAAGACACACAATATACTGTAGAAAGTGTGTCAAACAGGAAATAAACAAATTGTGCTTTTGTAGAGTGAAGTGTTGTCAAAGAGTACAATTTCCTGGCATAGAGAGCATCAATCACACGAAATAGAAGAAAAAGTGGGGAGGGGAGTGGATTTTGCGAGTAATTTATTAAGGGTGTTCTTAACTGCTCCGTTTGTCAAGTGCGAAACAGATATTTTACTAATATTATTTAATGTTATTTCTTATACTTTACGTATTATACAATCAAACAACATTTTTTTATTGGGGGGGGGGGAATTCCCCCGTGAAAGGTGTCTGGGTGCTATTTTAAATATGGATGAAGTGTTTTCCTTGGTCGTATGTACGCTTAAAAGTAATTGTGTACGATGGCACTGGTTTGCATTGAATTGTTGTCACAGTGAGTGTGTTGAGGCGAAGTTGCATTGAAAAAGACACACAATATACTGTAGAAAGTGTGTCAAACAGGAAATAAACAAATTGTGCTTTTGTAGAGTGAAGTGTTGTCAAAGAGTACAATTTCCTGGCATAGAGAGCATCAATCACACGAAATAGAAGAAAAAGTGGGAAGGGGAGTGGATTTTGCGAGTAATTTATTAAGGGTGTTCTTAACTGCTCCGTTTGTCAAGTGCGAAACGTTTTTAAAACACTTACAAGTCTATTACATATCAATTTTAAGAGAAAGATATGAAATTAGAATGCCTAACTATGGAATCTTCAAATCGAACTTATTTTTCCATTTTACGATAGTTGAATTAACTTTCCAGTTCTAAGCTTTTTAGATCACGTGATCACACGTTTCTCGACAGTTTTTTCTGCTTTAATTGGGATATGTGCTCAAAACCGTCGTATGAAATTCATAAATGCGATTTCCACGGGTTCTAAAAATACAAAAGTTCTCCGTGCAATTAAATAGCTTTCTCTTGGCGTGAAAAAGTGTGCTGGTCGAAACGTGAGACACTTTCGTCTTTTAACTTCAAATGTTCGTAGGTATTTCATAATACTTATATCTCTTTTACTGCAGAAATGTTTTCAAATCGAAATCAGAACACGGGAACACATACACCGATCCATGGGGATGCAGCGTGAATGACTCCCCGTATATTGTTTCTTGTTGTAGAAAATTGATTTACAATTGCGCGGAAAGCAAAAATAACTCTGTTCCCCTGTTTTATTTTAGTTTGTTGTTAAATTAAAACAATCGGGCAACAGTTTTTTTACACATATGCATTTTGAGAATAAATTTTTGCAGAGAACGCTTCGATATGGCGTGAATGAATCCCATTACTTTTAGATTGTGGTTGAAAATTTATTTAGCTCTGCGCCCTGTGAAAAAATTTCCTTCTCCACCTCTGTATTTTCCGTTTTTAGTTGATTTAAAACAATCGGGCAGCAGTTTTTTCGCAGAAATTCAATCTAAGAAGAAATAGTCTCAGAAGTATATCGATATGGGGATGAACGAATCACATTGCTTTCTGCTTGTTGTTGAAAGTTCATTTAATTTCGCACGAAAAACAAAAAATAACTCTGTTCCCCAGTTTTATTTTAGTTCGTAGTTAAATTAAAACGATCGGGCAACAGTTTTTTTACACATATGCAATTTGAGAAGAAATTTTTGCAGAGAACGTATCGATATGGCGTGAATGAATCCCATTGTTTTTAGATTGTGGCTGAAAATTCATTTAATCCTGCGCCCTTCGAAAAAATTTCCTTCTCACCCTCACTATTTTTCGTTTTTTGTTAATTTAAAACAATCGGGCACCAGTTTTTCCACAGAAATGCAATTTGAGAATGAATTATGTGAGACGTATATCGCTATGGGAATGAACGATTCACACGCCTTCTACTTGTTGAAAATTCATTTAGTCTTGCGCGGAAAACAAAAAATAACTATGTTCCCCTGTTTTATTTTAGTTTGTAGTTAAATTAAAACGATCGGGCAACAGTTTTTTTACACATATGCATTTTGAGAAGAAATTTTTGCAGAGAACGCATCGATATGGCGTAAATGAATCCCATTTCTTTTAGATTGTGGTTGAAAATTCATTTACTGCTGCGCCCTGCGAAAAAATTTCCTTCTGCCCCTCTGCATTTTTCGTTTTTAGTTGATTTAAAACAATCGGGCAGCAGTTTTTTCGCAGAAATTCAATTTAAAAAGAAATAGTCTCAGAAGTATATCGATATGGGGATGAACGAATCACATTGCTTTCTGCTTGTTGTTGAAAGTTCATTTAATTTCGCACGAAAAACAAAAAATAACTCTGTTCCCCAGTTTTATTTTAGTTTGTAGTTAAATTAAAACGATCGGGCAATAGTTTTTTTACACATATGCAATTTGAGAAGAAATTTTTGCAGAGAACGTATCGATGTGGCGTGAATGAATCCCATTGTTTTTAGATTGTGGCTGAAAATTTATTTAACCCTGCGCCCTTCGAAAAAATTTCCTTCTCACCCTCACTATTTTTCGTTTTTTGTTAATTTAAAACAATCGGGCAACAGTTTTTCCACAGAAATGCAATTTGAGAATGAATTATGTGAGACGTATATCGCTATGGGAATGAACGATTCACACGCCTTCTACTTGTTGAAAATTCATTTAGTCTTGCGCGAAAAACAAAAAATAACTATGTTCCCCTGTTTTATTTTAGTTTGTAGTTAAATTAAATCGATCGGGCAACAGGTTTTTCACACATTTGCAAATTAAGAAGAAATTCGATTGTACGTGAACCCAGTATCGAAAGTTTCGTCGCGTGTTGTTGAAAATATATTTCAATAGATGGCAGCACAGGAAAACTCTCGCGCATGTGTAACTAAACTTAAAAAAAAAAAAAAAAAAAAAAAAAACGAGAATTGTCTCAGATATTTTACTACTATTATTTAATGTTATTTCTTATACATTACGTATTATACAATCAAACAACATTTTTTTATTGGGGGGGGGGGGGAATTCCCACGTGAAAGGTGTCTTGGTTCTATTTTAAATATGGATGAAGTGTTTTCCTTGGTCGTATGTACGCTTAAAAGTAATTGTGTACGATGGCACTGGTTTGCATTGAATTGTTGTCACAGTGAGTGTGTTGAGGCGAAGTTGCATTGAAAAAGACACACAATATACTGTAGAAAGTGTGTCAAACAGGAAATAAACAAATTGTGCTTTTGTAGAGTGAAGTGTTGTCAAAGAGTACAATTTCCTGGCATAGAGAGCATCAATCACACGAAATAGAAGAAAAAGTGGGAAGGGGAGTGGATTTTGCGAGTAATTTATTAAGGGTGTTCTTAACTGCTCCGTTTGTCAAGTGCGAAACGTTTTTAAAACACTTACAAGTCTATTACATATCAATTTTAAGAGAAAGATATGAAATTAGAATGCCTAACTATGGAATCTTCAAATCGAACTTATTTTTCCATTTTACGATAGTTGAATTAACTTTCCAGTTCTAAGCTTTTTTAGATCACGTGATCACACGTTTCTCGACAGTTTTTTCTGCTTTAATGGGAATATGTGCTCAAAACCGTCGTATGAAATTCATAAATGCGATTTCCACGGGTTCTAAAAATACAAAAGTTTTCCTTGCATTTAAATAGCTTTCTCTTGGCGTGAAAAAGTGTGCTGGTCGAAACGTGAGACACTTTCGTCTTTTAACTTCAATTGTTCGTAGGTATTTCATAATACTTATATCTGTTTTACTGCAGAAATGTTTTCAAATCGAAATCAGAACACGGGAACACATACACCGATCCATGGGGATGCAGCGTGAATGACTCCCCGTATATTGTTTCTTGTTGTAGAAAATTGATTTAAAATTGCGCGGAAAGCAAAAATAACTCTGTTCCCCTGTTTTATTTTAGTTTGTTGTTAAATTAAAACGATCGGGCAACAGTTTTTTTACACATATGCATTTTGAGAAGAAATTTTTGCAGAGGACGCTTCGATATGGCGTGAATGAATCCCATTGCTTTTAGATTGTGGTTGAAAATTCATTTAGCCCTGCGCCCTGCGAAAAAATTTCCTTCTCCCCCTCTGCATTTTTCGTTTTTAGTTAATTTAAAACAATCGGGCACCAGTTTTTTCGCAGAAATTCAATTTAAAAAGAAATAGTCTTAGAAGTATATCGGTATGGGGATGAACGAATCACATTGTCTTCTGCTTGTTGTTGAAAGTTCATTTAATTTTGCGCGGAAAACAAAAAATAACTCTGTTACCCTGTTTTATTTTAGTTTGTTGTTAAATTAAAACAATCGGGCAACAGGTTTTTTACACATATGCATATTTCGAGAAGAAATGTTTTCAGAGAACGCAACGATATGGCGTGAATGAATCCCATTAATTTTAGATTGTGGTTGAAAATTCATTTTGTTCTGCGGACTGCGAAATAATTTCCTTCTCCCCCTCTGCATTTTTCGTTTTTAGTTAATTTAAAACAATCGGGCAGCAGTTTTTTCGCAGAAATTCAATTTAAGAAGAAATAGTCTCAGAAGTATATCGATATTGGGATGAACGAATCACATTGCCTTCTGCTTGTTGTTGAAAGTTCATTTAATTTCGCGCGGAAAACAAAAAATAACTCTGTTCCCCAGTTTTATTTTAGTTTGTTGTTAAATTAAAACAATCGGGCAACAGGTTTTTTACACATATGCATATTTCGAGAAGAAATGTTTTCAGAGAACGCAACGATATGGCGTGAATGAATCCCATTAATTTTAGATTGTGGTTGAAAATTCATTTTGTTCTGCGGACTGCGAAATAATTTCCTTCTCCCCCTCTGCATTTTTCGTTTTTAGTTAATTTAAAACAATCGGGCAGCAGTTTTTTCGCAGAAATTCAATTTAAGAAGAAATAGTCTCAGAAGTATATCGATATTGGGATGAACGAATCACATTGTCTTCTGCTTGTTGTTGAAAGTTCATTTAATTTTGCGCGGAAAACAAAAAATAACTCTGTTACCCTGTTTTATTTTAGTTTGTTGTTAAATTAAAACAATCGGGCAACAGGTTTTTTACACATATGCATATTTCGAGAAGAAATGTTTTCAGAGAACGCAACGATATGGCGTGAATGAATCCCATTAATTTTAGATTGTGGTTGAAAATTCATTTTGTTCTGCGGACTGCGAAATAATTTCCTTCTCCCCCTCTGCATTTTTCGTTTTTAGTTAATTTAAAACAATCGGGCAGCAGTTTTTTCGCAGAAATTCAATTTAAGAAGAAATAGTCTCAGAAGTATATCGATATTGGGATGAACGAATCACATTGCTTTCTGCTTGTTGTTGAAAGTTCATTTAATTTCGCACGAAAAACAAAAAATAACTCTGTTCCCCAGTTTTATTTTAGTTTGTAGTTAAATTAAAACGATCGGGCAATAGTTTTTTTACACATATGCAATTTGAGAAGAAATTTTTGCAGAGAACGTATCGATGTGGCGTGAATGAATCCCATTGTTTTTAGATTGTGGCTGAAAATTTATTTAACCCTGCGCCCTTCGAAAAAATTTCCTTCTCACCCTCACTATTTTTCGTTTTTTGTTAATTTAAAACAATCGGGCAACAGTTTTTCCACAGAAATGCAATTTGAGAATGAATTATGTGAGACGTATATCGCTATGGGAATGAACGATTCACACGCCTTCTACTTGTTGAAAATTCATTTAGTCTTGCGCGAAAAACAAAAAATAACTATGTTCCCCTGTTTTATTTTAGTTTGTAGTTAAATTAAATCGATCGGGCAACAGGTTTTTCACACATTTGCAAATTAAGAAGAAATTCGATTGTACGTGAACCCAGTATCGAAAGTATCGTCGCGTGTTGTTGAAAATATATTTCAATAGATGGCAGCACAGGAAAACTCTCGCGCATGTGTAACTAAACTTAAAAAAAAAAAAAAAAAAAAAAAAAAAAACGAGAATTGTCTCAGATATTTTACTACTATTATTTAATGTTATTTCTTATACATTACGTATTATACAATCAAACAACATTTTTTTATTGGGGGGGGGGAATTCCCACGTGAAAGGTGTCTTGGTTCTATTTTAAATATGGATGAAGTGTTTTCCTTGGTCGTATGTACGCTTAAAAGTAATTGTGTACGATGGCACTGGTTTGCATTGAATTGTTGTCACAGTGAGTGTGTTGAGGCGAAGTTGCATTGAAAAAGACACACAATATACTGTAGAAAGTGTGTCAAACAGGAAATAAACAAATTGTGCTTTTGTAGAGTGAAGTGTTGTCAAAGAGTACAATTTCCTGGCATAGAGAGCATCAATCACACGAAATAGAAGAAAAAGTGGGAAGGGGAGTGGATTTTGCGAGTAATTTATTAAGGGTGTTCTTAACTGCTCCGTTTGTCAAGTGCGAAACGTTTTTAAAACACTTACAAGTCTATTACATATCAATTTTAAGAGAAAGATATGAAATTAGAATGCCTAACTATGGAATCTTCAAATCGAACTTATTTTTCCATTTTACGATAGTTGAATTAACTTTCCAGTTCTAAGCTTTTTTAGATCACGTGATCACACGTTTCTCGACAGTTTTTTCTGCTTTAACCCTTTCCGGCGCGGTGTCCCTTAAAAAGGACACCTAATTTTAATTTTACTGGCACCAAGAATATTTAATTAAAATTTTCCTTTGATAAAATGCCTGAAAATAAGCAAGTTCGTATTCTCTAATAAATTCGTTTATAAATTCTGGTGGCAGATAATTATTTCAATTAAATTTACTCCGCGCCGGAAAGGGTTAATGGGAATATGTGCTCAAAACCGTCGTATGAAATTCATAAATGCGATTTCCACGGGTTCTAAAAATACAAAAGTTTTCCTTGCATTTAAATAGCTTTCTCTTGGCGTGAAAAAGTGTGCTGGTCGAAACGTGAGACACTTTCGTCTTTTAACTTCAATTGTTCGTAGGTATTTCATAATACTTATATCTGTTTTACTGCAGAAATGTTTTCAAATCGAAATCAGAACACGGGAACACATACACCGATCCATGGGGATGCAGCGTGAATGACTCCCCGTATATTGTTTCTTGTTGTAGAAAATTGATTTAAAATTGCGCGGAAAGCAAAAATAACTCTGTTCCCCTGTTTTATTTTAGTTTGTTGTTAAATTAAAACGATCGGGCAACAGTTTTTTTACACATATGCATTTTGAGAAGAAATTTTTGCAGAGGACGCTTCGATATGGCGTGAATGAATCCCATTGCTTTTAGATTGTGGTTGAAAATTCATTTAGCCCTGCGCCCTGCGAAAAAATTTCCTTCTCCCCCTCTGCATTTTTCGTTTTTAGTTAATTTAAAACAATCGGGCACCAGTTTTTTCGCAGAAATTCAATTTAAAAAGAAATAGTCTTAGAAGTATATCGGTATGGGGATGAACGAATCACATTGTCTTCTGCTTGTTGTTGAAAGTTCATTTAATTTTGCGCGGAAAACAAAAAATAACTCTGTTACCCTGTTTTATTTTAGTTTGTTGTTAAATTAAAACAATCGGGCAACAGGTTTTTTACACATATGCATATTTCGAGAAGAAATGTTTTCAGAGAACGCAACGATATGGCGTGAATGAATCCCATTAATTTTAGATTGTGGTTGAAAATTCATTTTGTTCTGCGGACTGCGAAATAATTTCCTTCTCCCCCTCTGCATTTTTCGTTTTTAGTTAATTTAAAACAATCGGGCAGCAGTTTTTTCGCAGAAATTCAATTTAAGAAGAAATAGTCTCAGAAGTATATCGATATTGGGATGAACGAATCACATTGCCTTCTGCTTGTTGTTGAAAGTTCATTTAATTTCGCGCGGAAAACAAAAAATAACTCTGTTCCCCAGTTTTATTTTAGTTTGTAGTTAAATTAAAACGATCGGGCAATAGTTTTTTTACACATATGCAATTTGAGAAGAAATTTTTGCAGAGAACGTATCGATGTGGCGTGAATGAATCCCATTGTTTTTAGATTGTGGCTGAAAATTTATTTAACCCTGCGCCCTTCGAAAAAATTTCCTTCTCACCCTCACTATTTTTCGTTTTTTGTTAATTTAAAACAATCGGGCAACAGTTTTTCCACAGAAATGCAATTTGAGAATGAATTATGTGAGACGTATATCGCTATGGGAATGAACGATTCACACGCCTTCTACTTGTTGAAAATTCATTTAGTCTTGCGCGGAAAACAAAAAATAACTATGTTCCCCTGTTTTATTTTAGTTTGTAGTTAAATTAAATCGATCGGGCAACAGGTTTTTCACACATTTGCAAATTAAGAAGAAATTCGATTGTACGTGAACCCAGTATCGAAAGTTTCGTCGCGTGTTGTTGAAAATATATTTCAATAGATGGCAGCACAGAAAAACTCTCGCGCATGTGTAACTAAACTCTAAAAAAAAAAAAAAAAAAAAAAAAAAAACGAGAATTGTCTCAGATATTTTACTACTATTATTTAATGTTATTTCTTATACATTACGTATTATACAATCAAACAACATTTTTTTATTGGGGGGGGGGAATTCCCACGTGAAAGGTGTCTTGGTTCTATTTTAAATATGGATGAAGTGTTTTCCTTGGTCGTATGTACGCTTAAAAGTAATTGTGTACGATGGCAGTGGTTTGCATTGAATTGTTGTCATAGTGAGTGTGTTGAGTCGAAGTTGCATTGAAAAAGACACACAATATACTGTAGAAAGTGTGTCAAACAGGAAATAAACAAATTGTGCTTTTGTAGAGTGAAGTGTTGTCAAAGAGTACAATTTCCTGGCATAGAGAGCATCAATCACACGAAATAGAAGAAAAAGTGGGGAGGGGAGTGGATTTTGCGAGTAATTTATTAAGGGTGTTCTTAACTGCTCCGTTTGTCAAGTGCGAAACAGATATTTTACTAATATTATTTAATGTTATTTCTTATACTTTACGTATTATACAATCAAACAACATTTTTTTATTGGGGGGGGGGGAATTCCCCCGTGAAAGGTGTCTGGGTGCTATTTTAAATATGGATGAAGTGTTTTCCTTGGTCGTATGTACGCTTAAAAGTAATTGTGTACGATGGCACTGGTTTGCATTGAATTGTTGTCACAGTGAGTGTGTTGAGGCGAAGTTGCATTGAAAAAGACACACAATATACTGTAGAAAGTGTGTCAAACAGGAAATAAACAAATTGTGCTTTTGTAGAGTGAAGTGTTGTCAAAGAGTACAATTTCCTGGCATAGAGAGCATCAATCACACGAAATAGAAGAAAAAGTGGGAAGGGGAGTGGATTTTGCGAGTAATTTATTAAGGGTGTTCTTAACTGCTCCGTTTGTCAAGTGCGAAACGTTTTTAAAACACTTACAAGTCTATTACATATCAATTTTAAGAGAAAGATATGAAATTAGAATGCCTAACTATGGAATCTTCAAATCGAACTTATTTTTCCATTTTACGATAGTTGAATTAACTTTCCAGTTCTAAGCTTTTTAGATCACGTGATCACACGTTTCTCGACAGTTTTTTCTGCTTTAATTGGGATATGTGCTCAAAACCGTCGTATGAAATTCATAAATGCGATTTCCACGGGTTCTAAAAATACAAAAGTTCTCCGTGCAATTAAATAGCTTTCTCTTGGCGTGAAAAAGTGTGCTGGTCGTAACGTGAGACACTTTCGTCTTTTAACTTCAAATGTTCGTAGGTATTTCATAATACTTATATCTCTTTTACTGCAGAAATGTTTTCAAATCGAAATCAGAACACGGGAACACATACACCGATCCATGGGGATGCAGCGTGAATGACTCCCCGTATATTGTTTCTTGTTGTAGAAAATTGATTTACAATTGCGCGGAAAGCAAAAATAACTCTGTTCCCCTGTTTTATTTTAGTTTGTTGTTAAATTAAAACAATCGGGCAACAGTTTTTTTACACATATGCATTTTGAGAATAAATTTTTGCAGAGAACGCTTCGATATGGCGTGAATGAATCCCATTACTTTTAGATTGTGGTTGAAAATTTATTTAGCTCTGCGCCCTGTGAAAAAATTTCCTTCTCCACCTCTGTATTTTCCGTTTTTAGTTGATTTAAAACAATCGGGCAGCAGTTTTTTCGCAGAAATTCAATCTAAGAAGAAATAGTCTCAGAAGTATATCGATATGGGGATGAACGAATCACATTGCTTTCTGCTTGTTGTTGAAAGTTCATTTAATTTCGCACGAAAAACAAAAAATAACTCTGTTCCCCAGTTTTATTTTAGTTCGTAGTTAAATTAAAACGATCGGGCAACAGTTTTTTTACACATATGCAATTTGAGAAGAAATTTTTGCAGAGAACGTATCGATATGGCGTGAATGAATCCCATTGTTTTTAGATTGTGGCTGAAAATTCATTTAATCCTGCGCCCTTCGAAAAAATTTCCTTCTCACCCTCACTATTTTTCGTTTTTTGTTAATTTAAAACAATCGGGCACCAGTTTTTCCACAGAAATGCAATTTGAGAATGAATTATGTGAGACGTATATCGCTATGGGAATGAACGATTCACACGCCTTCTACTTGTTGAAAATTCATTTAGTCTTGCGCGGAAAACAAAAAATAACTATGTTCCCCTGTTTTATTTTAGTTTGTAGTTAAATTAAAACGATCGGGCAACAGTTTTTTTACACATATGCATTTTGAGAAGAAATTTTTGCAGAGAACGCATCGATATGGCGTAAATGAATCCCATTTCTTTTAGATTGTGGTTGAAAATTCATTTACTGCTGCGCCCTGCGAAAAAATTTCCTTCTGCCCCTCTGCATTTTTCGTTTTTAGTTGATTTAAAACAATCGGGCAGCAGTTTTTTCGCAGAAATTCAATTTAAAAAGAAATAGTCTCAGAAGTATATCGATATGGGGATGAACGAATCACATTGCTTTCTGCTTGTTGTTGAAAGTTCATTTAATTTCGCACGAAAAACAAAAAATAACTCTGTTCCCCAGTTTTATTTTAGTTTGTAGTTAAATTAAAACGATCGGGCAATAGTTTTTTTACACATATGCAATTTGAGAAGAAATTTTTGCAGAGAACGTATCGATGTGGCGTGAATGAATCCCATTGTTTTTAGATTGTGGCTGAAAATTTATTTAACCCTGCGCCCTTCGAAAAAATTTCCTTCTCACCCTCACTATTTTTCGTTTTTTGTTAATTTAAAACAATCGGGCAACAGTTTTTCCACAGAAATGCAATTTGAGAATGAATTATGTGAGACGTATATCGCTATGGGAATGAACGATTCACACGCCTTCTACTTGTTGAAAATTCATTTAGTCTTGCGCGAAAAACAAAAAATAACTATGTTCCCTTTTTATTTTAGTTTGTAGTTAAATTAAATCGATCGGGCAACAGGTTTTTCACACATTTGCAAATTAAGAAGAAATTCGATTGTACGTGAACCCAGTATCGAAAGTTTCGTCGCGTGTTGTTGAAAATATATTTCAATAGATGGCAGCACAGGAAAACTCTCGCGCATGTGTAACTAAACTTAAAAAAAAAAAAAAAAAAAAAAAAAAAACGAGAATTGTCTCAGATATTTTACTACTATTATTTAATGTTATTTCTTATACATTACGTATTATACAATCAAACAACATTTTTTTATTGGGGGGGGGGGGAATTCCCACGTGAAAGGTGTCTTGGTTCTATTTTAAATATGGATGAAGTGTTTTCCTTGGTCGTATGTACGCTTAAAAGTAATTGTGTACGATGGCACTGGTTTGCATTGAATTGTTGTCACAGTGAGTGTGTTGAGGCGAAGTTGCATTGAAAAAGACACACAATATACTGTAGAAAGTGTGTCAAACAGGAAATAAACAAATTGTGCTTTTGTAGAGTGAAGTGTTGTCAAAGAGTACAATTTCCTGGCATAGAGAGCATCAATCACACGAAATAGAAGAAAAAGTGGGAAGGGGAGTGGATTTTGCGAGTAATTTATTAAGGGTGTTCTTAACTGCTCCGTTTGTCAAGTGCGAAACGTTTTTAAAACACTTACAAGTCTATTACATATCAATTTTAAGAGAAAGATATGAAATTAGAATGCCTAACTATGGAATCTTCAAATCGAACTTATTTTTCCATTTTACGATAGTTGAATTAACTTTCCAGTTCTAAGCTTTTTTAGATCACGTGATCACACGTTTCTCGACAGTTTTTTCTGCTTTAATGGGAATATGTGCTCAAAACCGTCGTATGAAATTCATAAATGCGATTTCCACGGGTTCTAAAAATACAAAAGTTTTCCTTGCATTTAAATAGCTTTCTCTTGGCGTGAAAAAGTGTGCTGGTCGAAACGTGAGACACTTTCGTCTTTTAACTTCAATTGTTCGTAGGTATTTCATAATACTTATATCTGTTTTACTGCAGAAATGTTTTCAAATCGAAATCAGAACACGGGAACACATACACCGATCCATGGGGATGCAGCGTGAATGACTCCCCGTATATTGTTTCTTGTTGTAGAAAATTGATTTAAAATTGCGCGGAAAGCAAAAATAACTCTGTTCCCCTGTTTTATTTTAGTTTGTTGTTAAATTAAAACGATCGGGCAACAGTTTTTTTACACATATGCATTTTGAGAAGAAATTTTTGCAGAGGACGCTTCGATATGGCGTGAATGAATCCCATTGCTTTTAGATTGTGGTTGAAAATTCATTTAGCCCTGCGCCCTGCGAAAAAATTTCCTTCTCCCCCTCTGCATTTTTCGTTTTTAGTTAATTTAAAACAATCGGGCACCAGTTTTTTCGCAGAAATTCAATTTAAAAAGAAATAGTCTTAGAAGTATATCGGTATGGGGATGAACGAATCACATTGTCTTCTGCTTGTTGTTGAAAGTTCATTTAATTTTGCGCGGAAAACAAAAAATAACTCTGTTACCCTGTTTTATTTTAGTTTGTTGTTAAATTAAAACAATCGGGCAACAGGTTTTTTACACATATGCATATTTCGAGAAGAAATGTTTTCAGAGAACGCAACGATATGGCGTGAATGAATCCCATTAATTTTAGATTGTGGTTGAAAATTCATTTTGTTCTGCGGACTGCGAAATAATTTCCTTCTCCCCCTCTGCATTTTTCGTTTTTAGTTAATTTAAAACAATCGGGCAGCAGTTTTTTCGCAGAAATTCAATTTAAGAAGAAATAGTCTCAGAAGTATATCGATATTGGGATGAACGAATCACATTGCCTTCTGCTTGTTGTTGAAAGTTCATTTAATTTCGCGCGGAAAACAAAAAATAACTCTGTTCCCCAGTTTTATTTTAGTTTGTTGTTAAATTAAAACAATCGGGCAACAGGTTTTTTACACATATGCATATTTCGAGAAGAAATGTTTTCAGAGAACGCAACGATATGGCGTGAATGAATCCCATTAATTTTAGATTGTGGTTGAAAATTCATTTTGTTCTGCGGACTGCGAAATAATTTCCTTCTCCCCCTCTGCATTTTTCGTTTTTAGTTAATTTAAAACAATCGGGCAGCAGTTTTTTCGCAGAAATTCAATTTAAGAAGAAATAGTCTCAGAAGTATATCGATATTGGGATGAACGAATCACATTGTCTTCTGCTTGTTGTTGAAAGTTCATTTAATTTTGCGCGGAAAACAAAAAATAACTCTGTTACCCTGTTTTATTTTAGTTTGTTGTTAAATTAAAACAATCGGGCAACAGGTTTTTTACACATATGCATATTTCGAGAAGAAATGTTTTCAGAGAACGCAACGATATGGCGTGAATGAATCCCATTAATTTTAGATTGTGGTTGAAAATTCATTTTGTTCTGCGGACTGCGAAATAATTTCCTTCTCCCCCTCTGCATTTTTCGTTTTTAGTTAATTTAAAACAATCGGGCAGCAGTTTTTTCGCAGAAATTCAATTTAAGAAGAAATAGTCTCAGAAGTATATCGATATTGGGATGAACGAATCACATTGCTTTCTGCTTGTTGTTGAAAGTTCATTTAATTTCGCACGAAAAACAAAAAATAACTCTGTTCCCCAGTTTTATTTTAGTTTGTAGTTAAATTAAAACGATCGGGCAATAGTTTTTTTACACATATGCAATTTGAGAAGAAATTTTTGCAGAGAACGTATCGATGTGGCGTGAATGAATCCCATTGTTTTTAGATTGTGGCTGAAAATTTATTTAACCCTGCGCCCTTCGAAAAAATTTCCTTCTCACCCTCACTATTTTTCGTTTTTTGTTAATTTAAAACAATCGGGCAACAGTTTTTCCACAGAAATGCAATTTGAGAATGAATTATGTGAGACGTATATCGCTATGGGAATGAACGATTCACACGCCTTCTACTTGTTGAAAATTCATTTAGTCTTGCGCGGAAAACAAAAAATAACTATGTTCCCCTGTTTTATTTTAGTTTGTAGTTAAATTAAATCGATCGGGCAACAGGTTTTTCACACATTTGCAAATTAAGAAGAAATTCGATTGTACGTGAACCCAGTATCGAAAGTTTCGTCGCGTGTTGTTGAAAATATATTTCAATAGATGGCAGCACAGGAAAACTCTCGCGCATGTGTAACTAAACTTAAAAAAAAAAAAAAAAAAAAAAAAAAAACGAGAATTGTCTCAGATATTTTACTACTATTATTTAATGTTATTTCTTATACATTACGTATTATACAATCAAACAACATTTTTTTATTGGGGGGGGGGGAATTCCCACGTGAAAGGTGTCTTGGTTCTATTTTAAATATGGATGAAGTGTTTTCCTTGGTCGTATGTACGCTTAAAAGTAATTGTGTACGATGGCACTGGTTTGCATTGAATTGTTGTCACAGTGAGTGTGTTGAGGCGAAGTTGCATTGAAAAAGACACACAATATACTGTAGAAAGTGTGTCAAACAGGAAATAAACAAATTGTGCTTTTGTAGAGTGAAGTGTTGTCAAAGAGTACAATTTCCTGGCATAGAGAGCATCAATCACACGAAATAGAAGAAAAAGTGGGAAGGGGAGTGGATTTTGCGAGTAATTTATTAAGGGTGTTCTTAACTGCTCCGTTTGTCAAGTGCGAAACGTTTTTAAAACACTTACAAGTCTATTACATATCAATTTTAAGAGAAAGATATGAAATTAGAATGCCTAACTATGGAATCTTCAAATCGAACTTATTTTTCCATTTTACGATAGTTGAATTAACTTTCCAGTTCTAAGCTTTTTTAGATCACGTGATCACACGTTTCTCGACAGTTTTTTCTGCTTTAATGGGAATATGTGCTCAAAACCGTCGTATGAAATTCATAAATGCGATTTCCACGGGTTCTAAAAATACAAAAGTTTTCCTTGCATTTAAATAGCTTTCTCTTGGCGTGAAAAAGTGTGCTGGTCGAAACGTGAGACACTTTCGTCTTTTAACTTCAATTGTTCGTAGGTATTTCATAATACTTATATCTGTTTTACTGCAGAAATGTTTTCAAATCGAAATCAGAACACGGGAACACATACACCGATCCATGGGGATGCAGCGTGAATGACTCCCCGTATATTGTTTCTTGTTGTAGAAAATTGATTTAAAATTGCGCGGAAAGCAAAAATAACTCTGTTCCCCTGTTTTATTTTAGTTTGTTGTTAAATTAAAACGATCGGGCAACAGTTTTTTTACACATATGCATTTTGAGAAGAAATTTTTGCAGAGGACGCTTCGATATGGCGTGAATGAATCCCATTGCTTTTAGATTGTGGTTGAAAATTCATTTAGCCCTGCGCCCTGCGAAAAAATTTCCTTCTCCCCCTCTGCATTTTTCGTTTTTAGTTAATTTAAAACAATCGGGCACCAGTTTTTTCGCAGAAATTCAATTTAAAAAGAAATAGTCTTAGAAGTATATCGGTATGGGGATGAACGAATCACATTGTCTTCTGCTTGTTGTTGAAAGTTCATTTAATTTTGCGCGGAAAACAAAAAATAACTCTGTTACCCTGTTTTATTTTAGTTTGTTGTTAAATTAAAACAATCGGGCAACAGGTTTTTTACACATATGCATATTTCGAGAAGAAATGTTTTCAGAGAACGCAACGATATGGCGTGAATGAATCCCATTAATTTTAGATTGTGGTTGAAAATTCATTTTGTTCTGCGGACTGCGAAATAATTTCCTTCTCCCCCTCTGCATTTTTCGTTTTTAGTTAATTTAAAACAATCGGGCAGCAGTTTTTTCGCAGAAATTCAATTTAAGAAGAAATAGTCTCAGAAGTATATCGATATTGGGATGAACGAATCACATTGCCTTCTGCTTGTTGTTGAAAGTTCATTTAATTTCGCGCGGAAAACAAAAAATAACTCTGTTCCCCAGTTTTATTTTAGTTTGTTGTTAAATTAAAACAATCGGGCAACAGGTTTTTTACACATATGCATATTTCGAGAAGAAATGTTTTCAGAGAACGCAACGATATGGCGTGAATGAATCCCATTAATTTTAGATTGTGGTTGAAAATTCATTTTGTTCTGCGGACTGCGAAATAATTTCCTTCTCCCCCTCTGCATTTTTCGTTTTTAGTTAATTTAAAACAATCGGGCAGCAGTTTTTTCGCAGAAATTCAATTTAAGAAGAAATAGTCTCAGAAGTATATCGATATTGGGATGAACGAATCACATTGTCTTCTGCTTGTTGTTGAAAGTTCATTTAATTTTGCGCGGAAAACAAAAAATAACTCTGTTACCCTGTTTTATTTTAGTTTGTTGTTAAATTAAAACAATCGGGCAACAGGTTTTTTACACATATGCATATTTCGAGAAGAAATGTTTTCAGAGAACGCAACGATATGGCGTGAATGAATCCCATTAATTTTAGATTGTGGTTGAAAATTCATTTTGTTCTGCGGACTGCGAAATAATTTCCTTCTCCCCCTCTGCATTTTTCGTTTTTAGTTAATTTAAAACAATCGGGCAGCAGTTTTTTCGCAGAAATTCAATTTAAGAAGAAATAGTCTCAGAAGTATATCGATATTGGGATGAACGAATCACATTGCTTTCTGCTTGTTGTTGAAAGTTCATTTAATTTCGCACGAAAAACAAAAAATAACTCTGTTCCCCAGTTTTATTTTAGTTTGTAGTTAAATTAAAACGATCGGGCAATAGTTTTTTTACACATATGCAATTTGAGAAGAAATTTTTGCAGAGAACGTATCGATGTGGCGTGAATGAATCCCATTGTTTTTAGATTGTGGCTGA
The DNA here is from genome assembly GCA_964019185.1 of Maratus speculifer. Classification (NCBI taxonomy): domain Eukaryota; kingdom Metazoa; phylum Arthropoda; class Arachnida; order Araneae; family Salticidae; genus Maratus; species Maratus speculifer. Next base: position 56,721 of record CAXHSM010001505.1, read on the forward strand.
AAATTTATTTAACCCTGCGCCCTTCGAAAAAATTTCCTTCTCACCCTCACTATTTTTCGTTTTTTGTTAATTTAAAACAATCGGGCAACAGTTTTTCCACAGAAATGCAATTTGAGAATGAATTATGTGAGACGTATATCGCTATGGGAATGAACGATTCACACGCCTTCTACTTGTTGAAAATTCATTTAGTCTTGCGCGGAAAACAAAAAATAACTATGTTCCCCTGTTTTATTTTAGTTTGTAGTTAAATTAAATCGATCGGGCAACAGGTTTTTCACACATTTGCAAATTAAGAAGAAATTCGATTGTACGTGAACCCAGTATCGAAAGTTTCGTCGCGTGTTGTTGAAAATATATTTCAATAGATGGCAGCACAGGAAAACTCTCGCGCATGTGTAACTAAACTTAAAAAAAAAAAAAAAACGAGAATTGTCTCAGATATTTTACTACTATTATTTAATGTTATTTCTTATACATTACGTATTATACAATCAAACAACATTTTTTTATTGGGGGGGGGAATTCCCACGTGAAAGGTGTCTTGGTTCTATTTTAAATATGGATGAAGTGTTTTCCTTGGTCGTATGTACGCTTAAAAGTAATTGTGTACGATGGCAGTGGTTTGCATTGAATTGTTGTCATAGTGAGTGTGTTGAGTCGAAGTTGCATTGAAAAAGACACACAATATACTGTAGAAAGTGTGTCAAACAGGAAATAAACAAATTGTGCTTTTGTAGAGTGAAGTGTTGTCAAAGAGTACAATTTCCTGGCATAGAGAGCATCAATCACACGAAATAGAAGAAAAAGTGGGGAGGGGAGTGGATTTTGCGAGTAATTTATTAAGGGTGTTCTTAACTGCTCCGTTTGTCAAGTGCGAAACAGATATTTTACTAATATTATTTAATGTTATTTCTTATACTTTACGTATTATACAATCAAACAACATTTTTTTATTGGGGGGGGGGGAATTCCCCCGTGAAAGGTGTCTGGGTGCTATTTTAAATATGGATGAAGTGTTTTCCTTGGTCGTATGTACGCTTAAAAGTAATTGTGTACGATGGCACTGGTTTGCATTGAATTGTTGTCACAGTGAGTGTGTTGAGGCGAAGTTGCATTGAAAAAGACACACAATATACTGTAGAAAGTGTGTCAAACAGGAAATAAACAAATTGTGCTTTTGTAGAGTGAAGTGTTGTCAAAGAGTACAATTTCCTGGCATAGAGAGCATCAATCACACGAAATAGAAGAAAAAGTGGGAAGGGGAGTGGATTTTGCGAGTAATTTATTAAGGGTGTTCTTAACTGCTCCGTTTGTCAAGTGCGAAACGTTTTTAAAACACTTACAAGTCTATTACATATCAATTTTAAGAGAAAGATATGAAATTAGAATGCCTAACTATGGAATCTTCAAATCGAACTTATTTTTCCATTTTACGATAGTTGAATTAACTTTCCAGTTCTAAGCTTTTTAGATCACGTGATCACACGTTTCTCGACAGTTTTTTCTGCTTTAATTGGGATATGTGCTCAAAACCGTCGTATGAAATTCATAAATGCGATTTCCACGGGTTCTAAAAATACAAAAGTTCTCCGTGCAATTAAATAGCTTTCTCTTGGCGTGAAAAAGTGTGCTGGTCGAAACGTGAGACACTTTCGTCTTTTAACTTCAAATGTTCGTAGGTATTTCATAATACTTATATCTCTTTTACTGCAGAAATGTTTTCAAATCGAAATCAGAACACGGGAACACATACACCGATCCATGGGGATGCAGCGTGAATGACTCCCCGTATATTGTTTCTTGTTGTAGAAAATTGATTTACAATTGCGCGGAAAGCAAAAATAACTCTGTTCCCCTGTTTTATTTTAGTTTGTTGTTAAATTAAAACAATCGGGCAACAGTTTTTTTACACATATGCATTTTGAGAATAAATTTTTGCAGAGAACGCTTCGATATGGCGTGAATGAATCCCATTACTTTTAGATTGTGGTTGAAAATTTATTTAGCTCTGCGCCCTGTGAAAAAATTTCCTTCTCCACCTCTGTATTTTCCGTTTTTAGTTGATTTAAAACAATCGGGCAGCAGTTTTTTCGCAGAAATTCAATCTAAGAAGAAATAGTCTCAGAAGTATATCGATATGGGGATGAACGAATCACATTGCTTTCTGCTTGTTGTTGAAAGTTCATTTAATTTCGCACGAAAAACAAAAAATAACTCTGTTCCCCAGTTTTATTTTAGTTCGTAGTTAAATTAAAACGATCGGGCAACAGTTTTTTTACACATATGCAATTTGAGAAGAAATTTTTGCAGAGAACGTATCGATATGGCGTGAATGAATCCCATTGTTTTTAGATTGTGGCTGAAAATTCATTTAATCCTGCGCCCTTCGAAAAAATTTCCTTCTCACCCTCACTATTTTTCGTTTTTTGTTAATTTAAAACAATCGGGCACCAGTTTTTCCACAGAAATGCAATTTGAGAATGAATTATGTGAGACGTATATCGCTATGGGAATGAACGATTCACACGCCTTCTACTTGTTGAAAATTCATTTAGTCTTGCGCGGAAAACAAAAAATAACTATGTTCCCCTGTTTTATTTTAGTTTGTAGTTAAATTAAAACGATCGGGCAACAGTTTTTTTACACATATGCATTTTGAGAAGAAATTTTTGCAGAGAACGCATCGATATGGCGTGAATGAATCCCATTTCTTTTAGATTGTGGTTGAAAATTCATTTTGTTCTGCGGACTGCGAAATAATTTCCTTCTCCCCCTCTGCATTTTTCGTTTTTAGTTAATTTAAAACAATCGGGCAGCAGTTTTTTCGCAGAAATTCAATTTAAGAAGAAATAGTCTCAGAAGTATATCGATATTGGGATGAACGAATCACATTGCTTTCTGCTTGTTGTTGAAAGTTCATTTAATTTCGCACGAAAAACAAAAAATAACTCTGTTCCCCAGTTTTATTTTAGTTTGTAGTTAAATTAAAACGATCGGGCAATAGTTTTTTTACACATATGCAATTTGAGAAGAAATTTTTGCAGAGAACGTATCGATGTGGCGTGAATGAATCCCATTGTTTTTAGATTGTGGCTGAAAATTTATTTAACCCTGCGCCCTTCGAAAAAATTTCCTTCTCACCCTCACTATTTTTCGTTTTTTGTTAATTTAAAACAATCGGGCAACAGTTTTTCCACAGAAATGCAATTTGAGAATGAATTATGTGAGACGTATATCGCTATGGGAATGAACGATTCAGACGCCTTCTACTTGTTGAAAATTCATTTAGTCTTGCGCGAAAAACAAAAAATAACTATGTTCCCCTGTTTTATTTTAGTTTGTAGTTAAATTAAATCGATCGGGCAACAGGTTTTTCACACATTTGCAAATTAAGAAGAAATTCGATTGTACGTGAACCCAGTATCGAAAGTTTCGTCGCGTGTTGTTGAAAATATATTTCAATAGATGGCAGCACAGGAAAACTCTCGCGCATGTGTAACTAAACTTAAAAAAAAAAAAAAAAAAAAAAAAAAACGAGAATTGTCTCAGATATTTTACTACTATTATTTAATGTTATTTCTTATACATTACGTATTATACAATCAAACAACATTTTTTTATTGGGGGGGGGGGAATTCCCACGTGAAAGGTGTCTTGGTTCTATTTTAAATATGGATGAAGTGTTTTCCTTGGTCGTATGTACGCTTAAAAGTAATTGTGTA